>BLSH010363130.1:1272334-1282762 GCA_018402905.1 Glandirana rugosa
TCTATATGTAAAAACCGAGACTCCTTTGAACTTTGCGCAGTCAGTCGAAGATATAACGGTCCAGAAGGGTTTAGTGACCAAGAAGTATAACCTGGACTCTGGTTAACTTACTATAGATCCCTGAACTTTGGTTCACTTGCTAATGATCCCTGAAACCTGTCCCACTTACTACTGGCTCTTTAATGCTGGTTCAATTACTACTGTCCCCTGAACTCTGCATCACTTACTACTGACCCCTGAACTCTGCCTCACTTACTGCTGACCCCTTAACTTCACCTCACTTACTATTGGCCCCTGAACTGTGGTTCACTTACTACTGATCATAAAGTTATTCTCCTATGCTCGAGTGGTAGGTCTGGGGATGTATAGTACAGACTACTACTAAAACTACTACTAAAAGCAGATATGGGCAGTCGCTCTCAGGTCCAATATGAAGAACCAGTGATTTGGGAAGACCTGGCAATATAGAAGCTGACTGACGCGTTTCAAGTTTCCTCAGAGCCAAAAATGTATATCTTTATATATATGCTCATATCTGCTTTTACTATGATATGCCTATGCACATCGCTTGTGAGTACAACCATTGATGCTTTGATATAAAAAAAAATGTATTTTTGGTAATGCTAGGTTGGTGTGCCCTTCTCTTGATAATATTTTTAGCTTACTACTGATCCCTGAACTTTGGTTCACTTATTACTGACCCCTGAATTCCGCCTCACTTACTGCTGACCTCTGAACTCCACATCACTTACTACTGACCTCCGAGTCACTTCTGAGCGCTGTGTCACTTACTACAGAGTTCAGAGGTCAATAGTGACACAGAGTACAGCGTGCAGTAGTAAGTGACCCTCTGTCTCTCATTTCTGCACTGCTTACCTGTGTTCTTCTCCCTGGACTTTTCACAGTACTCAAAATACTGCAGCTCTGGCTCTTCTCCCCATTCTCCTATTCACTGGTCATGTGGGTAGAGCTAAATTACAGCTACTCATAGCCCCTATGGTTGACTGTGATTGGCTTATAGAACTGCCCCCATTGCCACCAATCACAAGCCAATCACAATCAATCATAGCCTCGCCTCTCTACTCCCTATGCTGCCTCTTAGTACCTTCCCAATATGAGCAAATGTTTCCTCTGTAGCTGCCTATGAGAAGCACAGCTGCAGGGGAGACAGACCAGTTTCTCTGGAGCCGAGTGCTGGAACATGTCATGCCACTGGGACTTGGCAATTGGGAGGCATGTGGGCGGGGTGATTAGTGTGTGCCCAGGCACATCCGACACACCACCTGCGTATGCCTATGGGTACTACATTCATCAGACTCCAGTATGAGGATTGGCAATCTACAGAAATTATAAAAAGTGGATCCTGAGCAGGGCCATACCGGCCATCAGGGCAATTGAGTCAACTGCCTCAGGCGGCACTCACGTACAGCGTCATCAATTATTGCGTTTACTTCTGTCCCTGGCACAGCCCTGAGGTTTATGTAGCTGCAGCAGGCATACTTCAATTTTATTAAAAAGAAAGAAAGACACAACACAAAAAGCACAGCCTTTAGACAGAACTTACAATTTATTTACCAAATCTCGCAGTAAGACCTCAAAATGAAATAATTCACGTAAATCTCTCTAGATGTTGAACGTTTAAAATCTGTTGACTTTCCAAATATATTGATCAAATAATGATATTACAAAAATATACATCATTGTTTACATAATGCTATTTAAAATCAATGTCATATCAAAGGTCTCCATTTTTTCTGTAAATATATATGACGCCAGGTATGTAATCAGATTTCGAGGAGACTTCCTTTTCTGATACAGCTTTTTCCCACTGCTCCACTTCCTTTACAGATATCTGTTCCCAGTGTCCTTTGCTTTCCATGTCAGACATGACTTCCTCTAGGTTAGCTTTGTACTTCAGGTTAGAGACATTACTGCGAGTTGTCAGGCATACCAAACCACCTAGACATGACAGGGAAAACACGATAATCAAGAAACAAAATATTTCTGATGAATAAAGGTAAAATGCGAAGAATGATAATGTACACCAAGAAACCAGTAATTATTTAAATTAGTCTTTCCACAATGAAGTACAGTAGTAAAGGAGATATTCTAATGGACTGCTGTGAGTCCTCAGCATTATTTTTAAAGTGCTACTCTATCCAAAACCACTATTTCAGTTTCTAGTAGAAGCAGAAGAGAACAACCAACAATGTTGAATATCTCTCGGGGACGCGTGGTGGTGAGATATCTGTATCTGGATTTCTGGCCTGCTGTGGCCATTATGAGGGGTTCTCACTCTCCTGTTGGGTTTTTAAAGAGGAAGTAAACCTTGATGGGTTTTACTTCCTATTTATTACCCTGCAATGTAAAAGCATAATGGGCTAGTATGCATCGCATATTAGCCCATTATGTGGCATTTACCTGCATAAGAAGTCTGCGATGTCCACGCTCTGTCCATCTTCTGCCCCTCTTCCTTCCGGGGCTGCGATCTCCGGCTCTGTGACTGGCCAGAGTCACTTGACGTCACTCCCCCTTATGCACGCGGGAGCCACCAATCGCGCATCACTGCGCATGTGCCCGAAGACATGGGCACATCACAGTACACTGCATATCTCCAAAACGTACAGGTTTAGGAGATATGCAGGGAACCTACAGGTAAGCCTTATTATAGGCTTACCTGTAGGTTAAAGTGGTTGTCAAGGGTTGACAACCACTTTAAATTATTTTATGTTATGGAGAATGGAACAGGAGTTGGAACAGACAAAAGTAGTAATTATGGCAAGAAGACCAAGGAGCATCCAAGACATAAGAAGTCAGGGGCTGACTTACCCAACATGTCCCACCTATAAAACATTTAGGTGGAATGGCAAGTACCCTAAGCAATACCCAGCTAGTAATTCAAGCCTAGGACGCTATTTGCTAATAAGGGGTATATGTTTGCTGTGATGTATCAAAAATGAATACCCACTCTTTAGCTTGCATTAAATATATGTCAAAGCTAACTTTTTGGCTGATATGACAGCACTTCCAGCACATACTAAAATTATGAGCAATAATAATCAATAACTTTATGTAATTTGCAAGCAGGATGTGATTTCAATTATGTATCCCCCTAGGTGAGTTTTTGCACGATGTACAACTACAACAGAACTTTGTGGTTCTACATTTTACTATACCTTAAAGCGGTTGTATCCCTCAACTCTCATTTTATACCTAAGCATAAGCCTATAAATAGGCTTACCTGTAGGTAAAATGAATATCTCCTAAACCTGCACGGTTTAGGAGATATTCATCCTGCATGCAGCCGCTGACGTCAGCGGCACATGCGATCTTGAAGGTCGGGTGGATGCTGCCGGAAAATCAGAGCTCCTTGCTGGAACGGAGAACTCCCGAGCGCATGCGTGGGAGTGAATCATTGCGGCTCCGGCCACTCACAAAGCTGGAGTCAGCGAACACGGAAGACGACATCTCGGCTCCCTCGGGCCTTGTTCTAAGGTAAGTATTTCATAATGTGCTAGTATGCAGTGCATACTAACACATTATACTATTGTCTTGGCAGGTTTACTACCGCTTTAAACATAGAAAATATATCGAGGGAAATTTATTGAAACTGGAGCAGCTGTGCATGGCAAACAATCAGCTTCTGTCTTTCATTTTCAAAGCTTAACGGAAAAAGCTGAAGATAAAAACTGATTGGTTGTCATGCACAGCTGCTCCAGATTCTGGCTGCTCCCATTTTGATAAGTTCTCCCTAATGTGTTAATTATACTTACCTTCACCTCCTTGAAAACTAATTGGGAAGGGTAAGAATCTCTGTCAGGTTTTTTTTTTTTACTGGGGCTCTGTTAGCAAGTTTTACCCTGTTAGCAATATTTGACCAAACAGGAAGTGAGGAGAACTCCAAAGCAACATCGACAAATAGAAAAATGATAAAAAAAAGGGTAAAACTATAACCTTTTTTAGTCACAGTACTTCTGTGCCCTGTTACAGATTTTACCAGCTCTCATTTGTACAAGAAGGCCTGGTTGGCATTTGTCCTTGCCAGCCCTTTTATGGTTAGAATAATACATTCGTTCTTACCAGGTTTAGTGACACGAAGCAGTTCAAAGACCACAGACACGGGGACCTGTCCATCACTCAGAGCTCCTACTATAATAACAGCATCATATTTATCTGGTAGAAAAGACAAGGATTTGTAACACGGATCACTGCACCAACCTTATCATCATAATAATGTGAAAAATGTTATAAAGAGCAGTGCTAACTGCACAAATCTGTCACAAATCACTCCGAATAAACTGTAAGGGTATTTTTTTTTCTTTTAAGAATTGAAATGTAAGGGTATTTAAAATATTGTACATTACATACAGTAGCATGCAACGTGAAAGACTTCAGTTATGCAATAGAGTGGTTATAAAGTCAAAACGTTCTTACCTTAATGCATTTCCTGCATAGGGTAAAAGAAAAAGTCCCACTACTTTTTCTGCCCCCTGTTCCTAAACACTTACCTGTCTCCTCACGCTGCAGCGCTGTCCCTGGCTACAGCAGCGCTGCTCTCTTCCTGGATTGGCATGTTACACTTAGGTCCCATTCACACCTGAGTGTTTTGTAGGTTAAGGCTGTGTTCACACTTGTCTGACAAACGGACCGACATTGTGAGCACAAGTCGCATCACGTCACAAAATCAATGTTTGCCTATGAGAGCTGTCTTAACTGCTCCGACACAAGTCGGTCCGACTTTGAAAAAGGTTCCTGTACTACTTTGGTCCGACTTTGGTCCTTCTTCATCCCATTGATTATCACTGAAGTAGGATCAAAATCGGATCCTTGTTCTAACCATCCGACTTGTGACATCCGACTTGTTGATTACAGCAGCAGTAAAAGGAATTTATCTCACACTGGGATTGTTTTGATTGCTGAAAGGACAAGTCACTATCTCAAAGTCGGAGCAAAATCTTATCTTGTTCATTCAAGTCGGATGGAAGTAGGAGCAAAGTAGGACTGAACTAAGACCGATGTTGCAGGGCAAAGTAGGATCAAAAGTCTGACCGTTTTTGTGTCGGATAGTGTGAACCCAGCCTGAAGCTCCCAACGCTGGAGGGGAAAAAATCAATTACTCTCTATGGAGATGGTTCACATCTCCACTCCAAAATGCCTGAAGCAAAACACCTGAAACTCAAAAAAGTTCTGGAGCTTTTGTTAACCACTTGCCGACCGCCGACTGCAGTCTGATGGCGACAGAGTGGCTCGTTATCGCAAACCGCCGTCATACGATGGCGGCTGCGATAACTAGTGCTGTGAGCGTGCACTCGCCGCCAGAGGTGCGCTCGCGCGCTCACTGTGTCCGTGGGGGGCCAGGGAGCGGGTGCGGTGGACTCGATCGCCGCCGGCTACCCACGATGCCCCCGATGAAAGAACGGAGGTCCATGTATGTAAACACGGATCTCCGTTCCGTTAGAGGGGGAAGGGCGATGATCACAGGCTTCCTGTATATGGAAGCTGTGATCATCCCCTTTCCCCAGCCAGGGCAGCCCACATACAGTTAGAACACACCCAGGGAACACAGTTAACCCTTAGAGCACCCCCTCCAGGTTAACCCCTTCACTGCCAATGGCATTTACACAGTAATCAGTGCATTTTTATAGCACTGATCGCTGTATAAATTCCAATGGTCCCAAAAAAGTGTTAAAATGGTCCGACATGTCCACTGCAATATCGCAGTACCGCTAAAAATCGCAGATCACCGCCATTACTAGAAAAAAATAAAAACCCCAGAAATGAATTCTCATTGTCTGTAAACGCGACAACTTTTGCGCAAACCAATCAATAAAGTCGAATGCAATTTTTTTTACCAAAAATATGAGGAAGAATATAAATCGGCCAAAACCGATGGAAAAAAATGTTTTTTTATATTTTTTTTGGATTTGTATTTTAGCAAAAAGTATGAAATTTGGGTTTTTTTGCAAAATTGTCGCTCTTCTTTTGTTTATAGCGGCGAACAGAAATGACGCAGAGGTGATCAAATACCACCAAAAGAAAGCTCTATTTGTGGGGAAAAAAAGGATGCAAATTTCGTTGGGGTACAACGTCACACGACCGTGCAATTGTCAGTTAAAGCCATGCAGTGCCGAATTGCAAAAAGTGCTCTGGTCCTGAAGTGTGAAATCCTTCTGGGGCTGAAGTGGTTAAGCAGATTACAGGCATTTCTCTGCTTTTTACATTGGTGAACTTTTGACCTGTACATAATCATGGCAAAATCGCAGCAAAAAATTGCGGTAAAAAAAAGCGCGACTTTCTGCCTGAATACGATATGCTCAGGTGTGAATGCAGCCTAAGCCATAGGCTCCTGCTGCTATCAGTAAAGTTCTGTAAGAAGGAAGCAGGGGGTGTGGCCGAGCTGCTTTGTGTGTGTCTTATTCCCGCTTAGGTGCCCCCATAGAACATGGCTTGTTATGGGGGTACTCGGAAGAAAGAGTGGACAGCACCGGTGGGGGATCACAAAAGAAGAGGTGAGGGACTACTCTGTGCAATATTGTTGCACAGAGCAAGTAAGTATAACATCTTTTTATTCTAATAAAAAAAATTTACTTCACTTGCCATGGTGCATGACTCTGACACATTAAAATTTATAACATTGTATATAACCATTCCTCATCATACAATAATCATTTTACCAGAATCAAATGGCAGGGAATCCTGTCCCAGCATACACAGTTTTAATTCTTGGTACAGCTGTTTATTCTTGGCAACTTCCAGCATTCCTGTACTGCCATCCAAACCATGAAATAATGTAAAGCCGAAACGTTGTAGCTGAAAATCATTAAAGCAAAAAAAAAAAAAAAAAATTTAGGAGACTGTCATGAGTTAAACATATGCATTATTAAGAGTACAGGGCCTATTCATTTTTTTGCCCAAGACTGGTTTATCTCTCAAAGTGGTCCTGTTTGAAATTTCAGTGCAAACCAAGAAAAAAACTGCACAAATCTCAAAATTGCCCATAAAATTAGATAGCAGTCAGAGGATAAAATTACTGAACATGCATTTTCGTATCAGTCAAGTGTGAACATTTATAACATGAGCAGATATCCCTGGTGATTGCCTTATCTAGACAGCACAGTAGCAATCACCATGGAAAATCCATTCCAGGTGATTCATTTTTTCCCCATGATTGCTTAACTAGTAACTATCTGGAGAGGTCATAGACTGCTATTAGATATACGTGCATTTTCCATTCTGATTCTAATTGGCTGCATTCGGTAACAATGATATTGTGTTTAGGGACAGCCTAAAGCCTAACTGGCCATTTTTGTAAGTTTTGAATAGAGCAGGGAATGCCTAAATTAAAATGTGGCATAATTGATTTAAATTTAAAGAGCCGTACACACGGACCACATATTGGGCGGCATCGGCCGGTTCAATAGAAACTGTTTGGACGGCTTCTCTCCAAGGGGCATGACCGAAAAAGGTCTGCCGATTGGCACCCAATCAGTGCTCTCAGCCTCTAACTGGTCTGTTCTGGCAGTGGGACCTCCCCTGTCAGAACCCAATAGCTCAGCAGGGAAGATCGCTGTGCTAACATCTCATTGTTTGTACAGCGGCTCCTCCTGAGCTCATCAGTTTTTTTTTGTTCAGCCCACTGGGTTGAATGAAGAAAAAACTGCTAGTTGTGTACCAGGCTTAAGTCTCTGAAGTATACAGAACACCAGCTTGAGATTCCAGGGGGACACAGGAGATCGAATTTGGGGATTTATGTGAGCAACTCTCTGAAGAATATTTTGATTAGGGATTGTGATGCAAGAAGTTTCTGGAATAAAATGGGAAAAGCAGAAATTTGTCCCTTGAGCGTACTCAGGGCCAGACACTGGGCAAAACAAGACTGAAGAAAGGCCACACTACTGGTGACTTAGCTTCCTGTTCTCACATCAGGCAAAGTAAGCGTTCCATGTGCAATGGTAAATCTTACGGGACTTGGATTTTCTTACATAAGTCTTGCTAGTCAGAAATACCCCTTTCCTTTAGGAATTGGGTTGCAACAGCTATGCTGTTAATGCCAGTGACTGAGAAGCAGGATAGATAAGGGACATTGGGCCAGTAGCTCTGGTATGTTTGGAGAAGGCCAAGGCTCTTCCACCAGAAGTCTGTGCATGTCTGTGTACCACCTTCTTCCGGACCAAATTGGTGTAATGAGAATCACCAGAACTGTTTAGTCTCCTATCATATGCAGCAGCTGAGTTAAGCTCTACATCAGAAGGCTCATACCATACTGAATTGAGTCCAATCATCAGAGCATGTACTGCAAAGGCTAGAGGATCCCTGGACTTAGCTACAAGATTGTTCAGCTTGTTGTTGAACCTGGAGGCCGAAATTGGTTTTCCCCACGTTTGTCAGAGTTTGAAAGATCTCTGGGTGCAGAAACCACTCCCCTGTGTTTGGCATTGGCGACTTTGGAAGTCCACATGCCAACTATTCACTCCAAGGATGTGGACGACTGAGAGAGCTGGAGAGTATCAGACTTGTTTTTTTAGGGTAGCTTGGCTTCTGGTGCCCCCCTGATGGTTTGTCTAGGTCACTGTTATGGCATTGCCTCACTGTAGCCTGACTAGATCACCTTGCAGAAGGGAGGTCCGGTGTTGTAGAGACAATCTGGAGCTCTTAGTTCAAGGATGGTAATGGGAAGTTTGACTCCTATGAGGACAAGGTCCCTTGAAAAGTCAGGGAGTTGAAAACCCTTCCCAAGCCTGTAAGGCTGGCATCCATTGTCATCACCTTTTATTGCATGTAAAGGGAAAGACTGTCCCAAGCCTAGGGCATTGTGTTATCCAAGGATTGGATTTGTTTGCTCCACACTGTAAGTATGTTGAATTAAAGAGTGCAGTGAAACTGGGCAAGAGAAACTGCCTTTAAGGAAGCTTCCATCAAGCCCAGAATCCTCACACAAAAGCAAACTGACTGGTGCCATTTTCATCTGAGCATCCTTGCATGAAGCCTTAAAGAATCAGCCTTCTATTGGGGAAGGAAAATTCTGGCTTGGGCTGTGTCCAAGTTTAGACCTAGGTACTCCAGACAGCACGAGGGCTGGAGAACAGACTTTGGAAAGTTGAATATCCAGCTTCAGTAATAAAGAAATTGAGTCATCCTATGGACTTTTGCAGACAAGGTTATGGATGAGGAGTTCTTCAGCAGGAGGTCATCCAGGTAACCTGTGACATGATAAGACTTTGTGAACACTTGGGGTGCAAAGGAGAACTTAAATGGTGGTGCTACAAATTGGAAGTGTTGGTCTCCCACAGCAAAACACAGAAAGTGTCGATATGAATGGAATATGGAGATGTGTAGATTGGCATCTTGTATGTCTATTGATAACAGAAATTCCCCTTGCTTTAGAGAAGCAATGAAAGACACACTATATTCCATCCAAAATTTTGGTACACAAATAAATCAGTTTAGAGATTTTAAGTCCAGTATTGGGTGGATGCATGCATTTTGGGTTTCGGGACTGTGGTTTGCATAGAAACCTTGAAACTGTACATCTAAAGGAACTGGTTCAGCCACTCCTTGTGCCTAAAGATGGCAGTTGTATACCCTAAAATATAATGTTTACCTACAGGTAAGCTTATAATAAGGCTTATCTGTAGGCAAAATGAATATCTCCTAAACCTGTATTGTTTAGAAGATATTCACCTTGCATGCAGCCGCTGACGTCATGGCGCATGCGCAGTGATGTCCGGGCGAAGGCCCGGTGCATAGCGTCGGACCTTGCCGGAAACCCTGCCAGAAAAAAGGGCTACCGTGCGCATGAGCCTTCTGGGTTCGTGGCTCTGGCTCTCTGAGTGGCCAGAGCCGCGAACCCGGAAGGATCCCCCGAGGGAAAATGTCAGCTCCCTTTGTGGGAACCGTGCAGGCCTGACGAAGCTTCGTTCTGAGGTAAGGTGCATACTAGTTCATTATGCCTTTCCCTTACAGGTTTTTTTTTGTTTATATGAGTATACAACCGCTCTAAATCTGTTTTCTTTTTTTTTTTTTTTTTTTTTTTTTTTTTTAAAACAAGCTGTGGGAAACTGGATGGACTAATTGAAATGGCCAATCACGACTCCGGATCTGTTCCTTATGATCTCTGAAGGTACCTTGGATTGAGATTGGTGTGTCCTATGTGAATTTTGTCGGTCAGTTGGTTAGACGTGGGACAAACAAACATTATGACAAACTTTAAGACACCAGATATAGTAAGGTGGTTAACACTATGTAACCTACACGGTTGGGAAAGAAGAAAAAAAAAAACAAATTTTCTATATAGAGCTACATATAACTTCGAGATTGGATTAGGTATGGTAATAAACAGAGTTTATAGCTACAACAGGACTACATATAAAAAAACTTTTTACAAGTTATTTTAGACAATTTTTTTTTTTTTTTTTTTTTTTTTTTTTT
>BLSH010363130.1:1288049-1301203 GCA_018402905.1 Glandirana rugosa
TAGGGTGTGGATGATGTGTCTGGTCGGGTACGCTCCGGATTAGTGGCAGATTTTTGGGCGAGGGAGCGGAGCTGATGCCTCCTAGCTCCTCTCCATGCGGCGCTGGAACCGGAAGATCGTGAGAAGCCTTTAGGGGTAGCTCAGTATGCCTCTGCTTGGGTCTGGGGTGTCAGCAGGGCAACAGGGCAGTGGAGGGAGGTTTGAGTAGCCGCCGATCCGTGCCGCCCGTTCCGGCGCGTGTAGGCCGCAAAGCCGCGGCCTCAATTTTCGGCCGCGCGGATGGCTGCCAGCGATCGGCCCGAGAAAGGGCTTAAAATGTAGCGTGGAGTCTGGGGGTTAAGGCTATGGTGGTTTGGAGCCTCACCTCACTGCCCAGCGGTCAGATTCCTGGTGATTATCTCGGTGGTCGGCGGAACTCTCTCATAGCACGTCTGCTCGAGCCGACGTCCGGCCACGCCCCTTCATCTGTTTTCTTTTGATCTGAAGCTTGTAAATTGGAAGGCAAAAAACAAGAAGGGGTCAGAGATAGAAATTCTATTTTATACTCCTTTGAAATTACAGATTGGTCCCAGAGGTTTGGGAAGTCTCAAATCCAGACTGGTGCAAATGCCAACCGATGTCGCCCAACTCATGAGAGTGGGGGCACCCCTTTATTGTGAGAAGGGGCTTCTGGGCAGGTTTGGTGTACTTTGGAGTCCAGAGCTTGTGATTAAAGAAGGTGCTAAGTCTTGGATTGCAAGTAGACACTAGGAGAGAGTTTAGGGAACTCTTTGAGAAGAAGTAGTAGCCGTAGGAGTAGGAGACTTAGGCTTCTTCTTGTGGGGTATAAGCACCTTTCCCATTGATTTTCTTTTCAAACTCATCAAGGGATTCCACAAAAAAAAAACATTCACTATCAAAAGGCATGTGTAGAAGCTGCTTTTCACAAGCAGGTTCAGCAGATAATGCTTTTGGCCATAAAATCCTGTTCATATGCACAGAGATAAGGGACATTTTAGAGACTTGGTGAATCACATTCTGTAAAGTGTCAAAACGAAACAAAATGCTGATGGCATTAGCTGTAATTGTAAGAGAGCAGGGTTCTCAAAGGCAGGTTCATATTCTCATCTGCCCTGTCCAATTTGCAATAGTCTGGCAAATGGACATAGCAACAATAGCTGGCTGCAGGTCTGGGATGCATGAGCAAATAAAACCTTTAAGGCTACATTCACACAGACGATTTAGGCCATTGCGAATTGTAGCAGCAGTCATTTTCTGATTCCTGCTGCAGCTCTGAGTGGCTAGGAGCAGCGGCCAGCTCTGTTCATTATAATGACAGGTTGCGGGTGACCACAGATATTTGCAGCTCACTGCAGCCAGCGATTACCTGCAGTGATCGCTGCTGGACGCACCTGTGGTCACTTGTGCCCTGGTATTATAATGAATAGAGCCTCAGCTGCACTTAGCTGCTCAGAAACACAGCAGGATTTACCACCTCTTTTAATCACAAGGCTTAGCAACTCCTTTAATCACAAGCCCTACACTCCAAAGTCCACCAAGCCTGCACAGAAGCCCTCCTCACAGTGAAGGGGCGCCCCCACTTTTATGAGTGGGGGACATCTGATGATGCTTGTGCCAGTCTGGATTTCAGGATTCACAGACCTCTGGATCCAATCTGTCATTTCAAAGAGGTACAAAACAGAGATTTTATCTCTGCCCCCTGCCCTACTTTGTGTGCGTGCAGCAGAGATAACCGCAGGTAATGGCTGGCTGTGCAAGCCACAAATACTTGCAGTTGTCAGCAACCTGTCATTATAGTGAATGGGGCCAGTGGCTGCACCTAGCAGCCAAGCACTTAGAAGTCCCAAATCCAGACTGGTGCAAACACCAAAAGATGTCCCTCCACTTATAAGAGTGGGGTCACACCTTCACTGTGAGGAGGGCTTCTGGGCAGGCTTGGTGGACATTGGAGTCCAGGGATTGTGAATAAAGGTGGTGCTAAGCCTTGTGATTAAAGGAGGTGCTAATTCCTGCTGTGGTTCTGAGCAGCTTGGTGTGGCCACGGACCTATTCATTACAATGACAGGGCGCCAGCCACTGCAGGTATTCGTGCCTGTCTGCACAGCCAGTGATTACCTGCGGTGATCGATGCTGGATGCACATAAAGTGTGCAGTGACCCACGAATACCTGCGGTAACCGACAACCTGTCATTATAATGAACGTGGCTGGCAGCAAAAGTTAGAAGATTCCTGCCATTACAATTTGTATTGGCATAAATCGCCAGTGTAAATGTAGCCTAAGTGGGCTTCAAAACTCCTATCAACAGAATCCTGAAAAGAGGGAACATCCTTAAAAGCATCTGTAAGGTGTTTTTTGAGAATTAAAATGGCAGGAACCACTACTGGAAGAGACAATTTCTTCTGAAAATGATGGCAAGAAGAGTGCTGCAATTAGCTATGTGCATTTTCAGCAGAAAAGGTGGGTGTGAAGGCATCATCCAAAAGGCATGATACAGTTACCTCATTCTCCTGAAACTAAGTCTGGACAGGAGGAGACAGTTTAAATTGCTTGCACCAAAAAAGTTAGAGCCAAAATGGCAGGGGTTACCACTTAAGTAAATAACACCCAAATCACCTACCTGTAGAATTGCATAATGTGCTATCACTGCAGATTTTGTTAGTAAAAGCTAAGAACCAGTGTAAATACACAGGGACACCCTTTCGTAACTTATCCGTGGCTTTCAGCTGGCCTTGTGCTGTTGCTGGGTGACCAAAGTGTTCCTGTGCCTTTGGGCACCCTCCAGGTAAACCTTCTCCCAATTTATCCACTGCTATATGTGCTCCAACTTGGAGACTCTCTGAACTATTAGTTTAAGACCACATTATACAGGGGAGCCTTGATGAGCTGCTGTGACTTTCACATATATTTGCAAATGTGGGCAACTAAACCTGTCTTTGAGATGAACTTTTAGATAGGGCTAAATTTATTTTATTTATTTTTTTGCAGACTAGCTAATAAATGTGTTGGGGATTTTACGATATCTGTGCTTAGGGTTGCCACTTTTTCTTCAAGCCAAACCCGAACACTTTAGCGATGCACAGCAATTTTTTTTTTCAGTATACACTATAGGATAACAGACTTGGGACACCTTTGGGTGCTCCAAAGAGAATAGTAATGCAGCACACATAGTGCCCCCTCACCCTCCTGTAAGGCCCTGTTCTGCGCTACATTCATGTCTGAATAATGTGTCCAGGTTTCAGGTGGACTGAAACCCGGCACGTGATTGATTAAAAACCCAAACTGTGCAGGTGGCAACCCTAGATGTGCTAAGCCCCTTCCATGTGCACCTTACGCCTCGTACACAATGCGACGGTCGTACGACTGGATGTCCAAAATCATATGTCGGTTGTTGTGTCTCGCATACTGACATGCACTAAGCAATCATACGACCAAACCGAATGTAGCGATGTGTTACGAGCGTATAAATAGGAAGTTCAGGTGAATGTGATTTGTGAATTAGGAACGTAGGTTTACACGAACGGACAATTCCGAGCGTTCCTGACTTCTGAGCATGCGTGTTTTGCACGTACATCTTGTTGGACCAACTTCCCTGTACACACGGTACAACGGTCGTACGACCGCTTGTTATACAACCAAAGTTTTCTAGTCTTCTCATCCAACTTCTGTTGTACGACCATCGCACATCAGCTGTTCTAATCGCGCATACTAATGGCTGGATGACTGTACAACAAGCGGTCGTATGACCGTTTTCATAGGACCGTCGCACCGCGTGTACGGGCCTTTACTGTAAAGGCAAATCTACTGCAGGCTGCCTGCAGAAGACTACGGGGATGGTGGGGAAAACAAGACAAGTCACCCTGCACAGGTAGAGCAGGAATGATTTGTCTTTATTACAGAAAACTTCTGCACAGAGGGAAAATTTCACACTGGATTACTGCAAAGATCTGGAAGAAAGACGCAAAGCACACCAAAATTCATGTAAGGACACACATGCCTCTTGTATGTAGGCAAAACATATTTATCCTGGAGTTCAGCTTTAAACGTGCAGATATTAGTAGATAACATCCCATAGAAATAAGGGTAACTGCCACATTTTTTTAGAATGCATATCCTGTCTGACAGAATAAAGAGACATTATCACTAGCAGTCATGGGTGGCGTGCTCTAATTATAGGATTCCCTAAATGGGAGGGATACATCATTACATGGGTCAGCAGTCCCTGTTGTTGAGGGCACAGCAGGCAAAAAATAAATGAGCAAGTAAGACATTTACACAGCAATTCTCTATAGGTGTTGATTACTTTATTAAAATGTAACTTTAATATGTAGCCAGTGAGATATCAGCTGTCTGGCCGCTTTAGTGCCACGCACCCCTTGTCAAAATATTCCGGATCAGGTCCGTACATACGCTCTACATTCTCATCCTGTTAGGTACAAGCTGGTACTCTGGACTAACTCTTTTTAGGATAGAGAGTGTAGAGAGCATGCTTGGGCCTGAATGGTGTATAAATTGAAAAAAGAAGCAGAGAAGAGTGCCACTGCCTTAAGCCTGATACACAAGAGCCAAACGTCGGGCGACATCGCCCCGTGTGTATGGCAGCTAGTCCGAACAGCTGGCGCCTGTCGGACATGCATGCTGGAAAACCAGAGGCTGACCGGCTCCCGATCGGCGCTCTCAGCCATCTTTCCAAAGTGAGGGAGATCACCCTAGATAGTTGACACCAAAATAAGTGTCCCTATTGGAAGATTTTCCCTCTATTCCTGTTTTAGTGATAACTCAACATTTTGGATTTCCCCTAGTTTTTAGTTCCAATGAGAATGGCCACCAGGACACCTAGAGAGAGTAAATATCCTTAACAGGGACACAGACAATAATAAAAAACAAAAAAGGGTTCTAACTAGGGTTGCACCAATGCCATTTTTTTACAGGCGAGTACAAGTACCGATACTTTCAGTCAAGTACTTGCTGATACTGAGTACCAATACATTTGCGGTGTGATTTGAGCCCATACAAAATGAATGGGCTTAAATTGTACTTCAAAGAATCACATGCGATTTGAAAAGAAATGTGGTGTGATTCCTGTCCGAATCGCATGCAGTTTCCTGCACTGCCCCTGTGTAAACCCAGGCTGAAGTCCCTATGACAAACCTGGGTTCAAACACGAGTGGTGAAGGAAACCACATGCGATTCGGACAGGAATCACACCGTTTTCTTGCTCAAATTGCATGCAATTCTTTTCAGTGTAATTTAAGCCCATTAATTTTGTATAGCAAAGGTATGGGCTTGAGGTATTGGGGCATTTGCATGAGTACGAGATACTGGTATTGGTATCAGTGCAACCCTATTTCTGACCCAACCATACTCCATCCAAAAAATAGCTTTAGATACACATTAACAATACTGGACACTTTCAGCCCCTTCCTGCCCAGGCCAATTTTTATCTTTCAGCGCTGTCACACTCTGAATGACAATTGTGCGGTCATTCAATGCTATACCCAAATAACATTTTTGTCATTTTTTTTTAACCACTTGCCGACCGCCGGACGTCCAAAGATGTCCTTGTCTTTAAGTGGTCTTTAAGTGTCTTTAAGTCAGCCGCTTGATCATTCTTATCGGCGACGGGAGGGGACGTCCCCCACTCCCGCTGCCCTCCGGTGCTTCTCCCGTCATCGGCAGCCCGGAGAACAGATCCGTCGTCAGCGGAAGTTGAGCGTAGAGATGACCGATGACCAGATGGTCACCAGTCATCTCTATGTGCCTCTGAGGCCCGGGCGCGACGTATGACGTCACGTCCGGGTCATGTGATGTAAACAATGCACGGGGACTCGGCTGAAAAAACCGAAATCACTGTTTTTTTTTTTCTTATCTCGGTCTTTCCAGCCTAGAGGAGAGATGTAGGGTCTTATTGACCTCATATCTCTCCAAAAAAATTGGGCTAACTTTACTGTTCTGTTTTTTTTTAATTCATGGAATGTTTTTTTTTTTATAAAAAAAAGCGTTTGAAAAATTGCTGCGCAAATACCGCGTGACATAAAAAGTTGCAATGACCGCCATTTTATTCCCTAAGATCTCTGCTAACCATATATATATATATATATATATATATATATATATATATATATAATGTTTGGGAGTTCTTAGTAATTTTCTAGCAAAAAAATTATCATTTTTACATGTAGGAGAGAAATGTCAGAATTGGCCTGGTGGCGAAGTGGTTAAACAGATAAAGCTTGGTGGTATTATTTTTTTGCTAAAAAAATATGAACATTTTGAAAAAGAAAAATGTTTTTCTTAGTTTCTTTTAGAAAATTGTGTAAATAAGTATTTTTTTCTCGTTCACTGATGTGCACTGATGAGGCTGCACTCATCAGCACTGATAGGTTGCACTGATAGGCATAGATGAGGCGGCATTGATGGGCACTAATGAGATGACACTGAAGGGCATTGAGGAGGTGGCACTGATGAGGAGGCACTAATATACAGCACTGATAGGCGGCACTGATATGCAGCACTAATGAGCACTGACAGGGGGCACTGATAGGTGGCATGGATAGGTGGCACTGATGGGCAGGACTGATTAGCAGGCACTAATGGGCAGTGAAAGGCAGCTCTGACTGGCATCACTGATGGGCACTGATTGGCATCACTGCTGAGCACTGTTGGGGCAGCACTGATAAGCAAGGCACTGATAATCCATGCAGATCTTCCCTGTGAGGAAATGCCGCTGATCGGCTCTCACATGCTGTCAGTGTGAGGAGAGGAAAGCTGATAACTGGCGTTTTCTTGTTTACATGTGATCAGCTGTGATTGGACACAGCTGATCACATGGGTACAGGGCCTCGTCATCAGCTCTTTACCGAGGTCGGAGATGCGCCCAGAGACACATCACACCGCTGATTACCGTGCTTGCGTGCCCCTGAGAGTGGGACAATGTCATATGACGTCATCCCAGAACCAGAGAGCCACCTTTCGCCCGTCATATTACTATATGGTGGGCGGGATATGGTTAAAGTGATTCCAAAGCCTAAACATGTTTTACCTTAATGCATACCTTGCATTAAGGTAAAAAAATGTTTAGGCAAAAGTATCACCCCTTGCCCCCCTTATACTTACCTGAGCTCTCATTTGATCCAGCACTGTACCCATCTGCAGTGGCTCCCTTCTCTCACTTCCTGGTCTCACAGGTTTTACTAAGGGAGAGGGAGCCACTAGCTCCCACTGCTGTCAGTCAAATCCTGTGGTGGGTCAAGCCATGCTGTTTCTGTCCATGGACACAGGCAGCACAGCTTTGGATAGAGGACAGCAAGTGTGCCATGATAGGAAGCGGCTTTCTATGATGGCACACACTTTTTGGGGATGTCTCTACCAGCTTTGCACATCTAGAGAGTGACATTTTTGCCCATTCTTTGCAAAATTTCTCAAGCTCTGTCAGATTGGATGGAGAGCGTTTGTGAACAGCAATTTTCAAGTCTTGTCACAGATTCTCAATTGGATTTAGGTCTGGACTTTGACTGGGACATTCTACCACATGAATATACTTTGATCTAAACAATTCCATTATAGCTCTGGCTGTATGTTTAGGGTCGTTGTCCTGCTGGAGGTGAACCTCCATCTCAGTCTCAAGTCTTTTGCAGATTCTAACAGGTTTTCTTCTTTCTAAGATTACAAAGAAATGGCAGACATGTCTGCCCTTCCAGAGCTCCTTGCTGTGGAGGCCAGTTATAGGTGGGGGCAGTGACATTTCTTTGTATTGTTGACTTTTCAGGTGACACACTGGCACCCTAGCCATCATTGTGCAATGTGCTGGGTGTCTAGTCTGTCACTGTACCTTTAAGGAGGGTTGGGCTCCTCCAGTCATCTGCCTCTCATCTATCCATTAAATTGCATGTGCTTCCATTGTGAAGACTCTTATATAGAGATAGGTCTGCAGTACACAGGGAGCCTTGTCGGGGCCTGCAGCTTACGCATGCACTTGCAAATGTGTGTAACCAATCCCCTGTTTTTAAACACTACTGTTAGTCAGGTGAATTTGATTGGTTGCTGGCTGGTCAGTAAGTTGAGCTTGGAATTCTTTTGTTTTGTTTGATTTCTTCTAAGATTGCCCGTATTTGAGGCCTGGGACTTGGGTGCAGCCAGGAGCGGGAGTCGGCTCCTGGAGTGGCACAGGAGAAGCAGGAGACCAGCTGAGTTCTACATGGAAGGAGACTCTTTAAAGAATCCACCATATAGTTGGTGAGTGGCGGCCCCCTGGGAGTTGGATGAGAAGGCTGGGACAATCTGGGAGGAGAGAGAGCAGTCTGTGGAAGCTGGTAGGAGCCAATCAAGGGGAAAGAGAGCCATTAGACCGCAGGACAGACCGGATGGATCTGGAAGATGGATGGGCTGGGAGTTGAAGTTCATCCAAAGGCCCGGCTAGCACCAACGTATTTTGCTACACAAAAGAGGGTGCATGGTTTCAGTGAAGGAAACCTGCAACTCTTACCCACAAAGGGTGGTTCTGAGGCCTTGCCTGCGGCTGCAGCAGGCCTCACCATGTGCTAGTCATGGTGAAGAGGAAGTGTCATGGAGGTCTGATAAATTTCCCTTCCGACCAGAAGTACAGGAGAACTGTATCGGTCAGCAAGTAGTATGCTGGAGGAGAAGAAGTGTATATACCGGAGGTGTATACAGCATGTCCTATGTTCTATTACTGGGCATCCCACAGTCATCCCTAATCCCTATACAAGTTCAAACCCCTAAATAAAACAACAAAACAAAGTACCGGCCTATTCTGTGACTCTGGGTGTGTGGAACCATGTGATTGAGGGCAGCGGGCAGGTGAAACACAACTATCAGCCACTCCTAAGGGAGTACATGGCTACAAATACAATTACGTTTTTGGTTGTAACAAAATGTGAAAAATTTCAAGGGGTATGAAACTTTTTCAAGGCACTGTAGATCAAAACGTTTGCCCTCACCTTATGAGAGACATTTATCTGCTTTGTTTTTTTCATCTGCCATTTCATACTCTAAATATCCATATATTCTGCAACACTCAGCACATTAATATTTCCTTTTTTTATAAACTCCTGATTAAGCGCTTTTCATTTCATAAACAACACACAATATGCCAGATACCTACATTTTCTTTTCCTTTTTTTAAATTTTCAGACAGTGGTTTTCTTTTTTACATTTGATAAAAACCGCAAAATATGTAATTTTATGTTAAGGGCCTGTTCAAATTGTATCACTCTACAGTTTGCCTAATGTTATAAATAAGCGGTGTTCACATCTCTAAGCTATTTTGCAGTGCAATTTAGAAATAATGACCTTTTCTTTTTTTTTTCCATTTTACAGTGTTGTGAAGTCCATAGAAGTCTATGGCAGTGGTCATTTCATTTATGATGTATTTTGTGCCTATCCAATTTGAGATGTAACTCATTAACTATAGTCATTGACTTGTGTGCAAAGTAATCTCCGCACTGTAAAGGAACTAAGCTTATGAAAATATAAATCTGATTCCAAATAAGTGAATCTTGATAAAATGCTATTTGTTCATGTATGCAAATCCAAAAAAATTGCAAAATTAATAAAAATGATTTCACTGCTGCCACCATAAAAATATATAAAATTCCAACTGTCAAAGTGCAAATATTCCACTTCAAAGTAACACTGTGACTTATACAATAAGTGTTATCATGAAAAGTTCACAAGTGACATAAAGGGGTTGATTTACTAAAGCTGGAGAGTGCAAAAACCAGTGCAGCTGTGCATGCTAGCCAATCAGCTTCTAACCTCAGCTTGTTCAATCAAGCTTTGACAATAAAACCTTGAAGCTGATTGGTTTCTGTGTGAAGCTGCACCAAATTTTGCACTTTCAAGCTTTAGTAAATCAACCCCAAAGTGTCCGTAATAGAGAAGTTCCCCAATTAATAGTGCAGGTGAAACGGTGTTCCAAACTTCCTCCGTTGAAACTGGTTGAAAAACACACACTTCCTCACATGCACGGTGATCCCTCTCCCCAACAGACACGCACCAAATTCATATGCCTCCCACTCGCATGGCATGGCATAATACGATTGTGTTAAATATACCAGCTGTTAAATCATATGAGCATCACCATACATCTCCACAGAATTCATGAATGGCCATTAGCATGTGAAAAAAAAAGAAAGAGCCTCCGGTACAGTAACCAAAATTACTAAAATGTATATAAAAAGTAGAAATCTATTCACACATTTCAAGTAAAATGCAGTCGTGCTCATAAGTTTACATACCCTGGCAGAATTTATGATTTCTTGGCCATTTTTCAGAGAATATGAATGATAACACAAAACATTTCTTTCACTCATGGTTAGTGTTTGGCTGAAGCCATTTATTATCAATCAACTGTGTTTACTCTTTTTAAATCATAATGACAACAGAAACTACCCAAATGACCCAGATCAAAAGTTTACACACCCTGGTGATTTTGGTCTGATAACATGCACACAAGTTGACACAAAGGGGTTTGAATGGCTATTAATAGTAACCATCCTCACCTGTGATCTGTTTGCTTGTAATTAGTGTGTGTGTATAAAAGGTCAATGAGTTTCTGGACTCCCAACAGACTCTTGTATCTTACATCCAGTGCTGGACTGACGTGTCTGGGTTCTGAGTCATGGGGAAAGCAAAAGAATTGTCAAAGGATTTGCGGGAAAAGGTAGTTGAACTGTATAAGACAGGAAAGGGATATAAAACGATATCCAAGGAATTGAGAATGCCAATCAGCAGTGTTCAAGCTCTAATCAAGAAGTGGAAAATAAGGGGTTCATGCAAGACAGCCCAAGAATTTCCAGGAACTGGAGGCTTTTTGCCAAGAGGAATGGGCAGCTTTACCATCTGAGAAGATAAAGAGCCTCATCCACAAATATCACAAACAAAAGGCTTCAAGCTGTCATTGATGTTAAAGGGGGCAATACACGGAATTAAGAACTGGGGTATGTAAACTTTTGATCAGGGTAATTTGGGTAGTTTCTGTTGACATTATGATTTAAAAAGAGTAAACACAGTTGATTGATAATAAATGGCTTCAGCCAAACACTAACCTTGAGTGAAAGAAAAGTTTTTGTGTTATCATTCATATTCTCTGAAATATGGCCAAGAAATCATAAATTTTGTCAGGGTATGTAAACTTATGAGCACAACTGTAAGTGCATTATAAAGAGCTGACATCAGGTGAATTCAACTGTGTTATAGACTGAACAACGTGTAACCACGCAGGGTGCAGAAAGTGTATGCAGAGGTTTGTCCGTGGTGTCTGGAAGCGGTGAGCATTGGTGGCTGGTGCTCAATTTTCTTGGGGGGGGGGCAGCCCACGGCCCCCCCAGCCAGCCAACCACCCCCCGTTGCTCGATTTCCGCATCGTTTGCCCATTGCCCGCCACCAGGTTGCGGCATTGACGGCTTCCCCCTTGCATCTCCTCCCGAGTTCCGGCGGTCACTTCTCCAGGCCAATCAGGACTTAGGGCTTGTGGCCAATCGGGTCTTAGGACTCCCGGCCAATCGGGCCTCTGGACCCGCTTCCTGATTGGCTGGGAGGACATTAGCAAATATTAATTTGCTAATGTCACACAACTGGGTGAGCTCCGGGCTCAGTGCTTTGCACCCCGAGCCCACCCTTTTTGAAGCCAATTAGAGTCTCAGGCTTTAATCATGTGCTTTGAAAAAAAAAACCCCATTGGAATCCTTGTGTCCGGCGCCCTGCATTAGGGGCCGGGTGCATGGATTAGGGGGGCGGCGCCCCTGCGCCCTGTATGTGCGGCCGCCACTAGTGGTGAGACTTTCAGTCTATCACACAGTTGAAGTCACCGGATGTCAGCTCTTTATAATGCGCTTATTTGATTTTAAATGGGTGAGTGGCTTTCTACTTTTTAAATAAATTTTAGCCATTTTGGTTACCGTTGGAGGCTATCTCTTTTTTTTTTTTCACATGCTAATGGTCATTCATTAATTCTGTGGAGATGTATGGTGATGCTCATATGATTTAACATCTGGTATATTTAACACAAGCGTATTATGCCAACCATGAGAGTGAGAGGCATATAAATTTGGTAAGTGCGTGTCTGTTGGGGAGAGGGATCACCGTGCATGTGAGGAAGTGTGTGTTTTCCAACCAGTTTCAACGGAGGAAGATTGGAACACCGTTTACTAAAGCTGGAGAGTGCAAAAACCGGTGCAGCTGTGCATGCTAGCCAATCAGCTTCTAACCTCAGCTTGTTCAATCAAGCTTTGACAATAAAACCTTGAAGCTGATTGGTTTCTGTGTGGAGCTGCACCAAAATTTGCACTTTCAAGCTTTAGTAAATCAACCTCTTTATGTCACTTGTGAACTTTTCATGATAACACTTATTGTATAAGTCACAGAGTTACTTTGAAGTGGAATATTTGTACTTTGACAGTTGGTATAGTAATTGATTTGCTTTGTAATCCTTTGTACTTGATGTAACGAGCCAGAACAATTTTCTTGTTTTTATTGTTCTCACATGTGTTGAAACTGCAAGACATTTGTGTTCCTGGATGAAAGGTGGAATCCATATAGCTAGGACACTAGCTGCTGGAGATATAAAAAAAACTATAAAAAGCAAGTCGGAAGCTCATTCCGTGAGACTCCACCTTTAAGTGTAATATCACTTTTGAATTTTCATCAGTGGCGGCCCGTCCATACGGGGCGCAGGGGTGTTGCCCCCTAATCCATGTGCCCGGCCTCTAATTTACATGCAGGGCACCAGACGCATGGATTCCAATGGGGTTTTTTGTTCTCCAAGTACGTGATTAGAGACGGAGGCTCTAATTGGCTTCAAAAAGGGTGGGCTTGGCCCACTTGAATAGCAAATTATTATTCACTATTGTCTTCCTGATTCTCCTCCCGGCTAATCAATCAGGAAACAGGTCCTGAGACCCAATTGGCTGAGAGGCGAAGCACGGGCTTCTATTCTCCTTTCTCCCACACCATCCAAGTGCGCCTTGGCTCCCCTGGTGTCCGGTCCTGCTTCCCGCAGGGATAAGTGCGGGGCTGGTGGGGCAGACGGACGAATGAAGGAGCAATGGGAGGGGGGGTTTGGTGGGGGGACCGACCGGAAAGGGGGGCGTGCTTGGTTTGTTGGGGGGGGGGCCCCCCCCCCCCCCCCCCCCCC
>BLSH010363130.1:1301213-1311947 GCA_018402905.1 Glandirana rugosa
TGCCCCCCCCCCCCCCCCACCAGCCACCACTACTTGTCATTCTGCAAATAAATATTTTTTGTCTGTCATGCTAACCCAGAACAAGTAATGAAACCAGCGGGTTGGCAGCTGGGCAACTCGCTGTTTGAGAAGGAGGTCCATAATGGCAGCTCCGATATTTCTGTATCCATTCCAAACTACAATTGCTACCATTTCAGCTCGGGTCTTGTTTGTCCATCAGTCCTGACAATGAACTCCCCAGACTACAGTTCAATATAGGGTTCATTTTCCTACTGTTTGCCCTGATATATATATATATATATATATATATATATATATATATATATATATACGCATAGAGAAGCTTATATATTCCATTTCCCATTGTCACCTCTACAGCACAAATCACATTCACAGCTGTAGTTAGAAATGAAGTTTAGCAGTGTTAGAAAAAGAACTCGTTGCTGCTCCTTGGTGGTTGAAAAGCGTATTGCATGCAGTTCATTACCTCTTCAGCTACAAGTCCAGTTCCACATGCTACATCCAGCACCAGCTTTGAATCACAGTTTATGGTACACACAGAGGCTAAGGCAGCTGCAGCCAATTGGGGGGCTTTATAATCCAATACAAAGACATCCTTCAAAAAACACATATAGAAACAGGTTAAACATTATAAAACTAAGCTCTGAATAATACAAGGACAGGTAAATTACAGTCATGCTATATCTGAAGACCTAAATATATATAATACATATATATATACATAAACATCATTGTACATACATTTTCTACCACCTAGGTGCTTGAACATGAGGCTGTTTGCTATCAGAGATCGTGCACACCAACACAAAGAAAATGTTGCTTTCCGATTTGTACCGTGGTTTTTTTTTTATCAATCTGAATGCATATAGCCAATGTATTCATGCACATAATGGCCTGTCACTTTATAATAGAGAGCAGCATGCAGCTTCATGAAAAATTAGCCAAAGTCCACGTTTGAGATAGATTGATGCATAATTTGTGCATATACACAGGTAAAGGCACATAAACATTATCCTAGAATTATTATGCTTCTAAACACTGTACACATATGTTCATAAAAACAAATACGTGCCATTACATGGATTTTTGAGCTGAATTTTTTTCTTCCACCCTAAATATAAATATCTTCAATATACCCGTGTGCATGAGCAATTAAAGTAAAACACTTGAACTCCATCTGGCAGTGACTATGTTAATTTACAATGTAAAATAACTTTTATTCTGGGTGTGGCCATTTTAAATAATGATCTGCAGTGTCCAGGCAAACAGCACAGTACACCTGAGCCGAATGTTGGAAGACATTGGCCGGTTAAAAAAAAAAAAATGGGTGACATTCGGCCCATGTGTATGTCAGTCTGTTCAGCTGGCTTCTGTCAGACGTGCATGCTGGATGCTGGAAAGCCAGCATCTGACCGACTTCCGATCAGCACTCTCAGCCAATGGCATAAAGCCCTGATCAGAGTGTTCTGGCGAGGGGTCCCCCCCGTCAGAACACAATAGCTTAGCGGGGGAGATGGCTTTTACTTTACAGCCCAGTCAGTGCCAACACCTTCTTTTTTATCTTTTAAATTTAGTGGTTTCACTATTTAAGGGGCTGCGACATATGTGGGCTAACGACACATTTGATTATTGGACGGGCGCCATTCTCCCTTAATATTTGCAACTTTGCATGGTTGCTACAGCAAAGTACAATAACTGAGTGACAGCAGACCAAATGTATATTGTTTTAATTGTGGGGGTAACCACCATAAGGGAGGCATGAAGCTGTGTCCTACACAAGGCAAATGATGCAGATGCTGTTACAAACTGAACCACTGTGCTAAAATGTTGCCGTTCCACTCCAAGTACATCTGTTCATAACTTAAAGCAGGCAGATCAGGAGCCTGATGACTTGCAGATTTGTGCAATTGGAAAGGATCAGACCAGTTTTAAACTCTGTCACTGTATAGTCGCTAATGTCAAAATTCTGCCGCTGTTAGACACAGGAACGAATGTTTCCATTTTGAATACAGCAACTTATGATAATCATTTTCATCACTAATGTTGACTACTCCAACGGCCTACAGTAATACCCAGATCTCAGGACCTATTAGGGCAAGGCTTGTTTCATGCACTGAGATTTAGAGTTCTGGATCAGACAGATACTCAAATATGCTTGATAGACAGTCTCTGTAAAGAAAGATACCCTCAGGCCTTTAGTGGGTCGCATTCACAAACTTTATTATAATCCATTGCTGAACCCTCAGATATCTCTAGTGATGCAGGCCCCCTGTTCAGTTTGGCCTGCGATCGAGGAAGAGCCACAAAAACTCTTGTAAGAGGATATTATGGAACTTATAAGACTTCTCCCCATGGGTTGTCAACCTAGTCATAGCCAACAAGAAAGGAGGACACATTTGACTATGTGATGACCTTTGCCAGGAAAAAAATCTTCACTATATTAGACCTCTGTAAAGGCTAATTACAAATCCTACTTGCATTGCAGGCCAGGAATCTAACAGCTTTCTTTTCAATAATAAAACAATCATACAAAACATTGTAGGATTGACACAAAAGTTCCAACTTCCCCCTAATGTATAAAATATGAAACCAATGAGACATATAAAGAGGATTAGGAAAGGTGCAGTATAAGGCACATTTCTCATCTCTAATCATGTGTGGTGACAATAGCTTTCATTACGTATCTGGGACTGCTTTAAAAGCAATGGTTTGCACTATGCAGATGGCTTTGAGCTGTTTCCAAAAAATAGTGGTCACTGTTTTTGTAGGAATACCTAACAATTCGCTTTGGTGATATACTAATCAATCCATACTTAGGTTTTTTCACAGTCTGATGGAATACAACCTCACCCTAAACAAATACAAATGTGTTTTTGCACCTACTGAGGTTGACTTTCTAGATCACACTCTCATCACTGGGTACAAACAATTATCCAAAGTTTGTAGCTACCTATGCTGAAATCACAACACATTTGCATGCCTTACTTAAGAAGAATGCAGAATGGCAGTGGACACAAGGCTGTATGTGCCTTTTAAACACTTTATAGCACCTGCACCAACACGTGCCCGTTTTCACCAAATGCACCATTTGTCTCTTGTGATACCTCCACTGTTGCTTTAGGTGAATTTTTATCAAACATTCAGCAGGGAGGGGCACATCCTGTTGTTTTTGCTTCGTGAGCCCTTTTCTTAGCTGAGAAAAAAATATTCTGCAAAACGTGAGACATTGGCCTGTTTATGGGCATGTGGACAGTGGCATAACTTTCTCTATGGTAAGTTTACCCTGAGAACTGATCACCAAACCACAACTTGCTTGTTGCCATCATCAGGGTCTGGTCACCATTCTTTTTACATACATAGATGGTCAGACAGGCTGTTTCAGAAGAACTTTGACATTAGCTTTAGGCGTGGAAAGTTGAATTAAGTAGCAGATTATTTGTACCGTGTTGTCTTCAATACAGAAGAGGGATAGGAAGACCAAGAAAAAGAGCAACCACTTGAGATATCCAATTTATCAGTCTTCATGGTTACACCACAGAACCCAGTGGCTGCATCTCAAAATGTTCCTGTGATTCAAGATATACTGACCTGCTTACATGGTAAGTGGCCATCTGTCTTACGAGGCCATCTTTATCTATACTACCAAGTAATAACCAAGTTGTCTGGAAAAGTGTTTGCCTTATAAGAGGATACAGAGCAGTAACTCCAGCTGCACTCAGACAATCAGTTCTAAAGAAGCAACACAGCAGCTGAACAGATAACTTAAAGCTGAGTTCCACCCAAAAGTGGAAGCTCTGCTTAGCTGCTTCCTCCCTCCCTCCGATGCCACATTTGCCACCTTGGGGGGGGGGGAGGAAGCGGATATCTGTCAAAAACAGGGATCTGCTCCCACTTCTGTGTAAGGTCGCCGCGTGACTTACGTTATTTACTGCCCCTCCTCTTTCCCCCCCCTCTGCCTTCTGGCAAACACACACAGGTCCCAGAAGACAGCAGGGCCATTCAGAAAGCAATGTGCGACTCGCGCAAGGTTTCACTTCCTGTTACCCTTAGTAAGGATGTCGGCACCTGCACCCGAAGCCGATGGACAGATCGGCTAGGCGTGCCGACATTGCGGGATACCTGGACAGGTAAGTGTTCTTATATTAAAAGTCAGCAGCTACAGTATTTGTAGCTGCTGACTTTTAATTTTGTTGTTTAATACAGACTGGAACTCCGCTTTAGATTAAGCTACATAATAATGCCCATTTAAAGTACCCTGTTTTCAATGTAAAGTATTGCAGACTTAGAGCCATGGACATCCTGGTGGCCTTAGGGTAATGAGGACAATTGAAAGCGTACCTGGCATCAAATATACTTTTTCAAGTGCAAGCATGCTTAGTAATGTGTCACTGTATTGTTTACAGGTGTTTAGTATCTTTTAAAGACTGTACTAAATGTGCAACACAAATTTCATCTACTTTTCTCTCTCAAAGGGCAGCACAATCTTCATTTAGGCATCATCCAGGTTTAGCATCTATTTTCTAGATTAAGATGCTGGTCCATAGATGACACAATCATGTAGATTCTAATGCCTTGAGTTTGGAGACCATAATATAAATTACAGCAAGCCACACAGGTATCTGGTTTAGTGAATATGTGGTGATGGTATAAATGGTATTGAGGGTATAAATTATTGCAGTTATTACCTCTTCATACTGGGTTGCCCATTGGTTGTAGAACTGCAGCTTTTGAGATGGGGAACAATCCTTGTGTGCTGAGGCAACCTTATCTCTCACTTGTTGCAGGCTCTTACTTTTTGATTCCATGTTATAAGTCAGGGTTATACAAACATGGGTATGGCTTGCATGTGGATTTTACCACCTACAATTAAAAAAGCAGAAATGTGACCAATACATACATTTTGTTATATAAAGTACTTAAATTCAGATTTTTTTTCTCATTTATATTAGGTACCGTCACATGACTAAAAGACAACTAGTAAATCCACCAGGCTAAGGAGTTCCTCGCTTGACTGGAGAGAAGCATAGAAAGATTGAGTGAAGGAATGGCTTGTTTTAGGCCAAAATAATGTTGTCATGTCAGTGGGAGGAATAGTGTCCCATCATTGGTGTCAGTGGAAGGAATACTTTTGGTCCCTTAAAAAGTGGGAGGCACATATACAAACTGTTGTAATTCCTTGAGTGGAAATGAATGAAAGGAACAGCTTCTTATGAGGCTATCATAAAACCATTGACCTTCATGGAGAATCTCACTGAGGGATGTCTTTTTGAGCTTTGATTTTAAGGAGGTAAGTTTGTTTGCCAGAAGGAAAACCTTTGACTGGGGTGGGTCCATAATGAGTAGACAAAAGATATACCTGTGTTCAAATCCTAATAGCTTCTATATGTATATAATACAACAGATGCTAAAGGGATGTGTCCACATGTTAACACTAAAAATTCTGGATGAACCCTCTGCACACTGCTATATACCCTTGATAGCGAACATTGCAATACAAAAACAGGGATTTTTTTTAGCTCACATACATTGCAATACATGTTTACGATGGCCAACTGCATCAAAGTGATCCTTTTCTGGACAGTCCCTATTCTGCTCTACAAAATGCAATATTAAGCAAAAATATACCTGTGCTCAAATCCTAATAGCTTCTACATGTATATAATCCATTGGGTACAAAAGTGATGTGACCACATGATAACACTAAAGATTCTGGATGAACCCTTGGATTTTGGTAGTATGAACAGGTTTGAATAGAATCATTTGAACCTGTCCTCCAGGGGGACCAAAACAATTATTCCCTGAGAAAAAAGAGAGTTCTTCAAATTTGACTGTCTTTGGGCTGATTTTGGCTAGTTTGAAAGAAAAAAAACACGAGAGGGTAGAGTCTAAACCTCTTTTGAAAGCACTGATTAAACCCATAGCTCTGTGACATCTGTCATACAGAGGAATGCAAACTGCAACACATCTCTTCAGGCTGGGTTTACACTGGAACCCCCAGTGGCTCCCAGCAGGGGTCCGGTGCGTGCTGGTTTACAGTTTCAGGTCCGATTTCAGCCCAAATTGTGGGCTGAATTCAGACCTAAAACGGACCAAAAGATGCACAGCGTCTTTGTGCAATTCGCACCGGACCTGCTGTGGAGATGTGTGAACCAGCTCTATAGAGAGCCGGTCACAATCTCCTGCTATGCAAATTGGATGCGGGGAAATCTGCATCCAATTCACATAAGTGTGAACCCAGTCTGACTCTTCAGAGTAAGGGGACCCTTTCATTGTGAAGAGGTGTTTAGGGTAGATTTGGTTACTTTGGGGTTGATTTACTAAAACTGGAGTGTGCAAAATCTGGTGCAGCTCTGCATAGAAACCTATCAGCTTCCAGATTTTTTTGTAAAAGTTTAATTGAACAAGCTGAAGTTAGAAGCTGATTGACTACCATGCACAGCTGCACCAGATTTTGCACTCTCCAGTTTTAGTAAATTAACCCCTTTGTGTTCCAAGTCTGGCACTGAAAAGAAGGGTTGAGTTTTGGCTTTGAAGATGAAGCCTAGGAAGAGCAGTGCTGCACTCTTTGTACAGAGGAGGTAAAAGGCCCCGAGAAGGAGGGTTTGGAGCAGTGGCGGAACGATGAGGGTCACACTTGCGACAGGGACCTCTTGTCCCGCCAGTGCCCACAAGCCTGGGATGTCACTCCAGGGGTTACGGGCTGCAGCTATGAGCTGCTCGGACCCCGCACTGACAGCCCGCCCCCCTCCTCCTCGCACGGGCAGGAAAGTAAAGAGATACAAAGAGAGCAGGATCTTCTGCTCCCGTCCCCCTCCTCCTGTGTGTCCCCGCGGCCCCGCCCACATTTCAATCCCCGGCAGCTCCCTGCCGTGCAACAAAGAAAGTCCAGCTACATAGTGGAGGAAAGACCAGTATGTAGCATGGATGCTGCAACCCTCCACAGGGGATCCACAGCTCTCCAGGACATCCTTCCTTCTCTCAGTCATTGAAAAGAAAGCAGCACACAAGTGGGTCACTCAGTCATTAAGATGACTGAAGAGAAAGTGTGTTATCACCCCCAGAGCCCCTCACCAACACAGCAGCCCACTGGGGATTCCCTGGTTGGTGCACTACAAGCCCCAGCATGCTCTGCCAGCTTATTTGTACGTATAGCACAGGCTAGTAGGCCTTGCTTGCTGACCACAGTGGCAGAAATCCAAGGCCCGAGCCTCTATCTATAGTAAGTGAAGCACCCTCCCCCCCTTCCTCTCTTATCTCGCCAGCCTCTGAGCACACTAATGTAAGAGAGAGCTCTGTGGACTGTAATGTAATGGGGGACTCTGATGTAAGTGGGGTCTTTGGTGAGCAGAGACCCCCTTACATCAGAATTACATCACCAAGAAGGGGTTAAAAAGGAGTTAAAAGCACTCGTACTGCAGAACTTCGGAATCGCTGCCCATGCATTCCAATGGGCAGGGACGGTTTGGGAGCTGTGTATACACTGCTCCCAACCCTCCCCAAAGATGCTGCTTGCAGGACTTTTTCTAACATCCCGCAAGCACACCGCCCCAGCGTGAAAGCACTCAGGCTTTCACACTGGGGCTGCAGGAGAGGCAGTTTTCAAGCTCTGTTTCTAGCGCTAAAGCGCCTGAAAACTGCCTCAGTGTGGGGACTTAGGGTCCTTTCACATGGGCGGACTTTGCCAAGCAGATCTGCCTGCTCAACGGGAGATCTCTCCGCTGATCCCCGCTGTGCAGGCGGATGAAAGGTCTGTGTCCACTCCACTTGTGCAGAGCAGACACAGCCCACTGTTCTCTATGGGCCAGTCTGACTGTCATCCAATCCACTAAACGGATGGTGAATGGATCCCCATCCATCTGTTTTCATTGGATCGGATGCAGGCAGGTGTATATAGAAACATGTCTGTTTACATCCGTCTCCCCATACAAAACAACGGGTGGTCCGATTACTTCACATGTGAAAGGTCCCTTACAGTGCAAGTGGAAATTCTGCAGACTCTGAAGTAACAGGGGCTCTGGGAACCCTGATTAAAGGGGAATGCTGGGAACAATGATGTAAGTGGGGCTCCAGTTACCAGGGACCCCCTTATATCAGAGTCTGCAATGTTCCCCCCTTACATCAGAGTTCTCACTGTTCTTGCTTAAGTCAAAGTTCACAGAGTTCTCCCTTATATCAGAGTGTGCACAGTTTCCACCCCCCCCCCCTTACAGTGTAAGGGAGCTCTGCAAGTTCAGATGAAAAAGGGAAACTCTATGTATTCAGATGTAAAGTGGAACTCTGTGGACTCAGATGTAAGGGGGGACCATTGTGATGAAATATATTATAATTGTTATTTATTCACAAAATATATGTATAGTGTATACTACAAAAAATTATTTGCTGTGAGCTGCTAAAGTCTTTGGGTTTGGCTTGAAGAAAAGGTGGCAACCCTACCCAAGACATCAGGAAGGGGTCCTGCTGCAGGACCATAATGAAGGGCCCCACAATGGGAGAAAAAGACCCCAGGATCATTGGAAAGGGCCCCTGGACCTGAGGTCAGGGTGGCCCTTCATGGTTCCTTGCACCGGGGCCCTGAAGGTTCTAGTTATGCCTCTGGTTTGGAGGCTTCTTTTGTGGAAAAACAATTCATCCTCCTGTGACTTTTTTTATGAATTTGTCAAGTGCATCATCAAACACAAGTGCATTCTTCAAAAGGCACACCAGTGGGGCTTGTTTTACAGGCAGCCTCAGCTATACAGGCTTTTAGCCATATGATTTTGTGCATATGGACAAAAACGAGCCATTGCAGAAATCTGTGTCATGGCTTGTTCTAGGGCATCAACACAAAAAAGTAGGGAGGAAGGCAATGTTTTAAGTCATCATGTTGATTAACCATTGCCCTAGTCCAGCAAAGATTTTGGCAGTGTCCATTCCCTGAAGGTAACAGCCTATAACTCAGGGTCTATGAATATCCAGCCTGTGTCGATTAAGATATTATTTTTCAACATGGCTATGTCAAAGATGCCTTTGTATGCAGTGTGGATAACATGCATTGTACTGCCATATGTTTACTTACAGCAAAACTATCGTTAGTGTGGCCATTTGCATATTAGTACCCCAGCAAAAAGTCATATCTGTATGAATACTTATATTGGCATACTGGCTATTGATCACTCCAGTGCACAGTTAGAACTTCTTAGCTTAGGCCACCTCTGGAGTGACCAAGGCTGCATTCTGGGCAGAGACACATTACCACTTAACGTATAAGATAGACATGAAACTAGCAATGTGCTGGAATCCATATAGTGATACCAGCCTCTTATGTTGCCATTGCATATGATGTTGTCAAGAGTTAGTGACAAACATTCATCTTAGTGAACATGTGCTTGCAATTTACACAGCACAGTACAAGAGCATTATGGGGAATAAAAAGTTAGAAGTTTATCAGGGTGAAACACAAACACATGTGGACTCAAGCACATTAACCTTTTTGTAGTGCACATATTACAACTCCAATTTCAAAAAAGTTGGGACGCTGTGTAAAATCTTCTTAAAAACAGAATGCAATTTGTAAATCTCACAAACCCATATTTTATTCACAATAGAAAATCTATTAAATGTTTAAACCGAGAAAATTTACCATTTTAAGAAAAAAAGTTCATTTTGAAATTGATGGCAACACAAAAAAGTTGAGACAAGGCACCAAAAAGCTGGCATAGTAAGTGGTACTAAGAAGGAAGAGCTGGAAATAAATTTTCCAACTAATTTGGTTAATTGACAACAGGTCAGTAACAGGATTGGGAATAAAAAAGGCATCTAAGGCCCCTTTCACAGGGCTGTTCCGATCAGGTCTGCCTGATAGGGTTGCCACCTCATCCCTTTAAACCTGAACACATGTGAATTACACAGATTCTGAGGCTAATTTAATACAGATGAGGCACCAAGTGAGTTTAATTACCACCTTAATCAGCCAGTGAATCTGTGTAATTAATATGTGTTCAGGTTTAAAGGGATGAGGTGGCAACCCTACTGCCTGACGGTTTTTCAGATTGACCTGATTGAAAGGTCCATTCATCCCTATGGATAGGCGGGTGTAAATGATGTCGATTTTACACAACTTTTTTGGAATTGGGGCCCCTTTGGGACTGAGCTAACAGAGCTCCACAAAGCACTTAAACCAGAATTGTATACTTTTCTAACACACTGCACCACAGCACACAGTCGGCTCACATCTGTACGTTATAGCGCGTTACAAAGCAAGTGCATTGCACTGTATCAGGTGCTTTGGGTGCCAAAATGATTAGCACCACAACGCATCATGCTGTTTTTCATATGTTTCTATGTGTTATAGAAGTCCTCCTGTCTGTGTTGTAATGGCTAGACAATGCAGTGACCTGAGCACTAAGTAAGGAAGGCCAAAATGCAGTCCAGTGACGTAACAGATCGGTAATGTTGTGTCTGTCCTCCTGAAGATATTGTGTATCTTTGTATACTTTTTGTCGTACTACGCAACACCACGATTAGTAAAACCGTGGGTTTCGTGGACTATGTCACGTTACGTGAACGAAACATTGCGCGATATTGCATGTCTACACTCGGCTGACACACGACACCACGTCACACAATCTTTTCATATGTTAAGACCAAATTCACGAAACACCTCGAGACAATCGAGTCAGGGTTTCCCCGGGGTTAAGGTTTTTTCAACACATTTTAGCTGTAGTAAATGTGGGC
>BLSH010363130.1:1313076-1323909 GCA_018402905.1 Glandirana rugosa
CCTTTCACATGGGCGGACTTTGCCAAGCGGATCTGCCTGCTCAACGGGAGATCTCTCCGCTGATCCCCGCTGTGCAGGCAGATGAAAGGTCTGTGTCCACTCCACTTGTGCAGAGCAGACACAGCCCACTGTTCTCTATGGGCCAGTCTGACTGTCATCCAATCCACTAAACGGATGGTGAATGGATCCCCATCCATCTGTTTTCATTGGATCGGATGCAGGCAGGTGTATATAGAAATATGTCTGTTTACATCCGTCTCCCCATACAAAACAACGGGTGGTCCGATTACTTCACATGTGAAAGGTCCCTTACAAGTGGAAATTCTGCAGACTCTGAAGTAACAGGGGCTCTGGGAACCCTGATTAAAGGGGAATGCTGGGAACAATGATGTAAGTGGGGGCTCCAGTTACCAGGGACCCCCTTATATCAGAGTCTGCAGTGTTCCCCGCTTACATCAGAGTTCTCACTGTTCTTGCTTAAATCAAAGTTCACAGAGTTCTCCCTTATATCAGAGTGTGCACAGTTTCCACCCACCCCCCCCCCCTTACAGTGTAAGGGAGCTCTGCAAGTTCAGATGTAAAAGGGAAACTCTATGTATTCAGGTGTAAAGTGGAACTCTGTGGACTCAGATGTAAGGGGGGACTCTTGTGATGAAATATATTATAATTGTTATTTATTCACAAAATATATGTATAGTGTATACTACAAAAAAATATTTGCTGTGAGCTGCTAAAGTCTTTGGGTTTGGCTTGAAGAAAAGGTGGCAACCCTACCCAAGACATCTGGAAGGGGTCCTGCTGCAGGACCATAATCAAGGGCCCCCACATCGTTAGTATATCGTTATATACTATATCGTATATCATTAGTGTGGCCATTTGCATATTAGTACCCCAGCAAAAAGTCATATCTGTATGAATACTTATTTTGGCATACTGGCTATTGATCACTCCAGTGCACAGTTAGAACTTCTTAGCTTAGGCCAGCTCTGGAGTGACCAAGGCTGCATTCTTGGCAGAGACACATTACCACTTAACGTATAAGATAGACATGAAACTAGCAATGTGCTGGAATCCATATAGTCATACCAGCCTCTTATGTTGCCATTGCATATGATGTTGTCAAGAGTTAGTGACAAACATTCATCTTAGTGAACATGTGCTTGCAATTTACACAGCACAGTACAAGAGCATTATGGGGAATAAAAAGTTAGAAGTTTATCAGGGTGAAACACAAACACATGTGGACTCAAGCACATTAACCTTTTTGTAGTGCACATATTACAACTCCAATTTCAAAAAAGTTGGGACACTGTGTAAAATCTTCTTAAAAACAGAATGCAATTTGTAAATATCACAAACCCATATTTTATTCACAATAGAAAATCTATTAAATGTTTAAACCGAGAAAATGTACCATTTTAAGAAAAAAAGTTCATTTTGAAATTGATGGCAACACAAAAAAGTTGAGACAAGGCACCAAAAAACTGGCATAGTACGTGGTACTAAGAAGGAAGAGCTGGAAAGAAATTTTCCAACTAATTTGGTTAATTGACAACAGGTCAGTAACAGGATTGGGAATAAAAAAGGCATCTAAGGCCCCTTTCACAGGGCCGTTCCGGTCAGGTCTGCCTGATAGGGTTGCCACCTCATCCCTTTAAACCTGAACACATGTGAATTACACAGATTCTGAGGCTAATTTAATGCAGATAAGGCACCAAGTGAGTTTAATTACCACCTTAATCAGCCACTGAATCTGTGTAATTAATATGTGTTCAGGTTTAAAGGGATGAGGTGGCAACCCTACTGCCTGATGGTTTTTCAGATTGACCTGATTGAAAGGTCCATTCATCCCTATGGATAGGGGGTGTAAATGATGTCGATTTTACCCAACTTTTTTGGAATTGGGGCCCCTTTGGGACTGAGCTAACAGAGCTCCACAAAGCACTTAAACCAGAATTGTATAATTTTCTAACACACTGTACCACAGCACACAGTCGGCTCACATCTGTACGTTATAGCGCGTTACAAAGCAAGTGCATTGCACTGTATCAGGTGCTTTGAGTGCCAAAATGATTAGCACCATAAAGCATCATGCTGTTTTTCATATGTTTCTATGTGTTATAGAAGTCCTCCTGTCTGTGTTGTAATGGCTAGACAATGCAGTGACCTGAGCACTAAGTAAGGAAGGCCAAAATGCAAGAGTATACATGTGCCCTGTTGTACTGTCCAATTATACATACTTAACAAATGCTTGGAGGATGAAGCCTTAGTGGAATGTGTGCCATCAGTTCAACCTTGTAAGTCAAGCAGCCAAATTAAATTGTGTTTTATTAGGTCTTCATCACTCAGTACCACTGCTGGCTATATTGAGTACATGCATATTGATATAAGCTCATTAACTGTTCCTTCATATCACATTCCCACACCCATAACCTGTATTTTGGCCCCAGATCTAGAATTATTAGCATGCATTTCTTTCCAGTTATGATTCTTTAAATTGGACTTGGGAGTGTAATATTCATATTTTCCTGAAATCATGAAGAAAGATTATTACATTTAAACAATTGCTGAGGAATGGCTCTACCATTCCAGCCCTTTTGTGTCAGCTGCACTAATGCAGAACATTCTCATAGTTTTAGATGGAATTTGGATATTTTCACTACAACACAAAAAGAATGAAAAACGCCTTCATAGTGACTGCTGGTGGCTGTAGCGCAGTCCTGGCTGGGACACTGGTTTTGCTGATTTGCCAAAGGTGCGGTCTCTCGAACAGAAAAAAATATATGACTTTCTATAAAATCTTTTCTCCAAATTGTTAAACAAAATAAAATAAAATGAGTATTCAATCACTAAACAGTTCATATATAGTAAGAAAGAGAAATAAACTGACACGTAATCCGCATATTAAATACTTTTATGGCTGAAGTTTAATATTTCACACCATCAGTTAAGCCTCTGTGGCAAGACAAAATGAATGCTCCCTCTGGTGGAGAACAGGTGCACCAGGCAGCAGTGACACGGACCAGAGTCAATAATGTAATATAAAAGCTCTTACATAGTCATGGTGTATAAGCCTAAAAAGCTGTATGAGGCATAAAAGCTACTAATAACATTTATAGCTATGTGCAACAAGTCCCAGTAGTCTATTACATATTAACATATCTGAAATTAAGCCCTGCTCCTCAGAGCAGACTCTGGGACGGATTTACTAAAGCTGGAGAGTGCAAAAACCAGTGCAGCTCTGCATGCTAGCCAATCAGCTTCTAACCTGAACTTGTTCAATCAAGCTTAGACAATAAAACCTTGAAGCGGATTGGTTTCTGTGTGGAGCTGCACCGAATTTTGCACTTTCAATTCTCATACACACGGGCGTTTTGTAATGCCACGTTTTATGGCATTTTTTGCAGCTCTCCATGTTATTCAATGGCCCTCTAGAAACGTTGACGTTTTTGAGCTGTAGAGGGCGTCGGCGTTAGTGAACCGTAGCTAGAACGTGGGACCAGTGCGTTCTGAAGCTGCAGCGTCATGGCGTTTTTGACGCCGAGCCGGCAAAATGCTAAATAACGTTGCTTAACATTGTATACACAGCCTTAAGCCTCGTCAGGCGTTCTATTCAAAATCAATGGTTCCCTATGGGAGCCCATTGATTTGAATAGAAGCCGCACCAGAAGTTGGATCATGGTGATCTGACTTGCGGCGCGACTTGTGTGCTAGGTGTCTTAAAGGAGAACCCCCGCAAATAATTTGCGCGAGGTTCCCCCCCAAGGGCATACCAGGCCCTTTGATCTGACATGGATTTTAAGAGGAACCCCCACGCCGAAAAAACGGCGTAGGGCCCCCCTCAAAATCCATACCAGACCCTTATCCGAGCACACAGCCTGGCAGGCCAGGAAAGGGGGTGGGGACGAGCGAGCAGCCCCCCCCCCTCCTGGACCGTACCAGGCCGCATGCCCTCAACATGGGGAGTATGGGTGCTTTGGGGCAGGGAGGGCTCTGCGCCCCCCACCCCAAAGCACCTTGTCCCCATGTTGATGGGGGACAGGAGCCTCTTCCCGACAACCCTGGCCATTGGTTGTCGGGGTCTGTGGGTAGGGGCTTATCAGAGTCTGGAAGCCCCCTTTAATAAGGGGGCCCCCAGATGCCGGCACCCCCACCCTATGTAAATGAGTATGGGGTACATTGTACCCCTATCCATTTACCTGGGGGAAAAAAGTGTACAAAAAAAACACTACACAGCTTTTTAAAATATTTTATTAAATCAGCTCTGGCGTCTTCTCCCCTCTCTTCTCCCTCATCTTCTTTCTTCGGCTCTTTTGCGGGGTCTTCTGTCTTTTGAGGGGTCTTCTGCTCTTTTGCCGCTGTCTCCCCGGCTAGCTTCTCCTGCTGCTGCTTCTTCTTCTGGAGATGTTGACTCGTCGCTCTCTTCCACTTGAATGCCGGGTCCGTGCTGCGCGGTTGCCTTATATTGGCATGGGGCGGGGCCACACGATGATGTCATCATGAGCCCCACCCTCATGATGTCACATCCTGGGGCGGGCCATCACATCACAGGCCTGCCCCAGGATGTGACATCCTGCCCCAAAGCACCCATACTCCCCATGTTGAAGGCATGCGGCCTGGTACGGTCTTCGGCAAAAGAGCAGAAGACCCCTCAAAAAACAGAAGACCCCGCAAAAGAGCCGAAGAAAGAAGATGAGGGAGAAGAGAGGGGAGAAGACGCCAGAGCTGATTTAATAATATATTTTAAAAAGCTGTGTAGTGTTTTTTTTGTACACTTTTTTCCCCCAGGTAAATGGGTAGGGGTACGATGTACCCCATACTCATTTACATAGGGTGGGGGTGCAGGCATCTGGGGGCCCCCTTATTAAAGGGGGCTTCCAGATTCCGATAAGCCCCTGCCCACAGACCCCGACAACCAATGGCCAGGGTTGTCGGGAAGAGGCTCCTGTCCCCCATCAACATGGGGACAAGGTGCTTTGGGGTGGGGGACGCAGAGCCCCCCCTGCCCCAAAGCACCCATACTCCCCATGTTGAGGGCATGCGGCCTGGTACGGTCCAGGAGGGGGGGGGGCTGCTCGCTCGTCCCCACCCCCTTTCCTGGCCTGCCAGGCTACGTGCTCGGATAAGGGTCTGGTATGAATTTTGAGGGGGACCATTGGTGTCTCTGCTTTATCCACTTGTATGAAATTTATACGAGATTACCAATTATTGGTGGAGTTTTACCATGATCATACTGTGGAGAGTAGAGAAGCTTAGAGGACGGGTTAAAGGAGAAGGACACCGTATAAAGAGCTGGTTGATTATTATGAGCGCTCTTTTAACAAATATTGAGGTGAGAGTTCTGTGAGCAGGGGGACAGCGGCACTTATGAAGTAGCCCTTCTGGTGGCGTATAATAAAGACCCCCCAGATTTGCTCCTCCTGCACGATTGAAGCGCCTTAATATCTTCTGAGCACTTTATGGCACCATGTCACTTTGAAATATGAACTTTCCTCACTATGCTATAGACTCCGCCCTATGAAAGACTTTTGATACACAGAGAGCGGCAAAATAAACCAATGTTTTAGTCTAGATTTTTCCGCTTCTTCTGTTTACGTCTGAGGACTATCTGGTTATTGCTATTGAATTGCTATATTCTTATGTGTCATATGTACATTTGTTTGATGTGTTTTTATTTGATCAGCCTTTAGCACATTGGCACAATTTTTAGCTCTGTCCCACATTCGGACACATATGTGATGTTGGGATTACACTCATACTTTTGATTTATTTATGTTTATAGAAGGTCGATCAGATTGCGCAATATCACTATCCTCACCATTTATTTAGTATTACTGTGTTGTTTACTAGGTATTGCTACAACTGACATACACGTTTACCACACCGGTTGTTTGAGCTGGATATTATTCTCTACTTTTTCCTTCATCTATTTATCCACAGTAGCGCTAGGGCCCCCCCACACCCCCCACACACACACAATGATGGGGCACTATTCCTCCCACTGACACCAATGATGGGGCACTATTCCTCCCACTGACACCAATTATTGGGCACTATTCCTCCCACTGACACAAAAGATGGGGTACTATTCCTCTTACTGACATCAATGGGGTACTTTTCTTCCCACTGATGCCAGAGTTGGGTAACTAATTGTCTCACTGACATCAATTATGGGGCACTATTTCTCCCACTGACACCAATGATGGGGCACTAGTCCTCCCACTGACACCAATTATGGGGCACTAGTCCTCCCACTGACACCAATGATGGGGTAATATTCCTCCCTCTGACACCAAAAATGGAGTATTATTCCTCTTACTGACACCAATTAGGTACTATTCCTCCCACTGACACCAGAGTTGGGTAACTAATTCTCCCACTGACATCAATTATGGGGCACTATTTCTCCCACTGACACCAATGATGGGGCACTGTTCCTCCCACTGACACCAATCGTGTAATTTTTTTCTACTCCCACTGATGCTAGGGCATTTTCTACTCATACTGGCCACACTCCGACCTCCCTGAAGATTGAAGGGCAGTAAACTGGCCCTTTGTCTTGAAAGTTTGGAGACCCATTCGCTAGGGTATCATTGCTTAACACAACAGAGAGGAAAAGGTTTGTGTGTGTGTATATATATATATATATATATATACACACACTGTATATCATTATCACTAAAACACTAGGCATTACAAGGTTGTGGCAAGGCAAGTAGGCCAGAAATCAGTAAGTATCTTGTACTTTTGCTAAAGTTTTTTTTTTAGCGAGACAACTTTTTGTTTAATGAGGTGGGGGGATTAGGATCCCTGTTTTTTTTGCTATCAACTTCTCTACTAAGAAGATTTCCCTTCATTACTGACATGATGACACCAGTTTCACCATACCATCACAGGGAGAGGCGTTTTTTTTTAATATTGCAGAGATCGCTTTTAGCTTATTTTTGCTGTCTGCATCCGTGTTACAGATTTCCCACCAGTTTCTGTCTGGTGACAATATTCTCACCATACCAGGATATGACGGGTCCCTCTTTAAAACCATAAAAGATGTTTTAATGTGCCCGTTATCTATCCACGTAAAAACTTAAAAAAAAATTTGGCTGGACATATGAACATACACTTTAAGCCATATAGGACAGCTACCAAGCTGAATTCCATGCTGGCTTCTAAATCTCTCTCTGGATGCCGGGTGGTAAAATAACCGCACCAGTATTTCAGATTCACTTTAGCTTCCAGAGCCAATACAAGGCTGTATTATGGTGCCATACCACCCTTAGATTCTCTATGCTGTAGAATCCAGTATGGATATGGAGTCCAGTAGAAAAGAAAGGGGTGGTGAAGTTATCATTGAAGTCTCCAGAAGATAAAAAAGTCAGCTGGTAATTTAACCCCCATTTGCTCACCTGAAAAAATAAATGAGTGCAGTAACAGTGATCAATTGCAGTGTTGAAAGATCCCAACTCTGTAATACTTACTACTACGGTGTCAATGCAAAAAATAAAAAGCCCAAACCACTGACTTTCCACTGTTAAATACTCACCAATACCAGCAGAAATTTAAATCGTAAAGCAGATTTCCGCAATGTTCCAGTTTGTTCTACAATGCCGTGATCCTGCATCATATGCTACAGATTTGCTTTAGAGAGTGTTGATGTGTTAGAGATTTAGAACATATGCCAAATGTTTATCTACAAAATCGATAGCCGCAATGCCATCATTAATACCACATTAACGCAAAAGCACAAGCCATATATTATCAACAGGCAAATTGTGATGGTGTCTTTTAAAAAGGAGTTCCAGTGATTGCACGTTTCCCAAATATGACTAAACAGCTGGAAGAAGACCTCAAAGTCTAACTTTCTCTAGTTTCTGGAAGACCATTGATGTGGCTTTCCTAACTCCAGATCAAGAGAACTACAGTCTCTCAATGAAATGATGTGTTGTTAACTTGCTGGCTACAATTACTCAAATGGGTTACTTCCCAGAACTTCAATTTTTTTGGTCTTGTGAATAAAGCAAAACTATTGGTAAGCTCTGCCTGGCCTCTTAGAGACAGTTTATTTTCCCCAGACACCATATTGAAAATATATTTTAATTTAGACGCTCTATATAATTTAAAAGCTCACAAAAAGCATCTGCCAACCAAGAATTAACTCCACACAGCCTAAGAGTCTATAGGGATTCAACAATGTTCCAGGATTACCCTCACATCCCTCCCTTGCAGGTGCTGCTTGAATTCTGCCAGCCAAGTGGGGATTATTCTGGCTATTCTAGATGATGCCAGATTTGTAGTAGAAGGCAGCAGTGAGCGATTCTTTAGCATGTGACCTTGTCTGCATCTTGTGAGGACAGGTTCATTTCAATGTGCAAACCCACAGATATACTACGAGACAGTAGCCCAAGTTGTCTTAATTCAATAGGATTATTAGACGATTGTGATGTCTAATATCTACCTTCAGATCCCAGCAGGCATGTCAGGTAATATATTTCAAGGGGAATAATGTTTTGCCCAAGATGGATTTTCCCCAGCTGATAGACTAATATTCTTCCAAAGCAGCACTGGTTGCACACAGAAAGCACAAAAGAGTGATTGTATGATATAATATGCATGCTTGTCTATGGGCTTGTCAGATGGCCAAGGCATCATTAAGCAATTGTGTTGTTTGCCAAAATCATAGGTCATAGGAGAGATTTTACAGGGCACTTTCAGGCTCGTAATCTTGTCATTTTCCAGTACCAGTCACACCAAGATAATGCAGAAATGGTCAATGCAGTCATTTTAACTTTGTGAATGCTAGCTGTAAAAACCACTGGCAGGAAAAGCTTTTGCTTATAATTGTCCTTATTCATAAACCTAATGGCCCATTCACAGTGTGGTAATGTGCGGCAAAATGCACTGTTTACAGCACAATAATGCAACACATGACTCAATGTGCATTGCTGTGCCATTCATTTTAAATTGCACCCAAACACTTTTGAGTACTGGGTTGCAAAAAAGGGTAGGGGTTCATTTTTTATGTGTTAAAGTGTATGTATAGCCATTTTCATTTTGATAGAGTTGGTAAGGGTTAAAATCCCTGCAAGTTTATTTTCGTGTGTGCCATTGACGAAACTTCCTTTCATTTTCTATCCCAGAAAGGAAGTTAAAGGACTGCTCCCAAAGTGAGGGAAAATCTTGTCTTAGTTGTTCCCAGAACACGTGTCCCCATTGGAGGATTTTGGCTGATTGCTGCTGGCTCTAAAATTCGAATAATGTATGTCCCTGCTGGCACCGCTTCGTTGAATAGAAGTTGATTGCTCTTTTGTCGAAGGAACCTGATGGAAAATTGTCAGCCGGGCCACACCTGCATCCAATCAGATCAATGACACCGACTGTCAAGAATACGATAGCCTGGTAGGGGGATTCGACCATGTCCGCTGGTAGCATGGTTGGAGGAATCTGTTAGATTTCTTATGTGTAGCCTGCAGGCTATAAGAAAGAAAACTATACGTGTATGGCCAGCTTTACCTTTTGTTCTGGGGACAATTCTTAAATTTTCTATTTCCCTTTCTTAGTGACAATAGTCATCAGGACAAACAGAGGGCTGAACCTCTCCAATGGGCACACATGTAGCAATAAATACTTGACAGAAGGTCTAACCCTTCTCCACTCTAAAACAAAAACAAAACGGTTTTGTTAAGAGATAAATTTTACGGTGTGCTGCCAGCCCTTTCAAAATGAATGCCTTTTGTTTAGTTTTGGATAGAGTGGGGAAGGTGGGATGATAATGAAGTGTGTCTGAAGGGGGAGAGAGGATTTGTGGTGGGAGCAGGGATTTGGATGAAAAATTATTTATGCTGGGAGGAATGATGGGGGAGAAGGATTAGTGCTGGGAGAGGGGATTTTGGAAGGGGGTGGGAGAGAATTGTGCAGGAGGGGGGTTTGGGGGAAGGGAAGGTTTGTGCTGATAGGGGGGTTTGGGGGAGGAGAGAGGGGCAAACATTTGTGTTGGGAGGAAGGGTTTCAGCAGAGGGGTGATTTGTACTCGAAGTATAGGGGAGTATATGTATATATTGTGAGGGATTAGCTTGTGTGGGGATCAGCTTTCCTGGGATGAAGACAGTTCAGGAAAGCGGTTTCTTAAAATCTGGCTTGCAGGCAGGTTTATTGATAAAAGGTTGCAAGTAAAAATAAACAAAACAGCAAAACAAATCCTTGCGTCTATCTCCGGCTCTAACTACACATCAGCATTCCTTACTGAGCGGTGCAGGGCTTGTCCCAGACACCCACAAAACAAAGTTATTGCAAACCTTTTCTTTAGTCCAAAAAAACCAAAAGCTCCATGTGTCAGCTTCCTCTGGCTGATCGCTCTCAGAATCCCAGGGCAGAGCAAACTGCTCTCTTCCTGGTTTATTTAACCACTTGCCGACCGCCAACCGCAGGTTGACGGCGACAAGGTGGTTCGTTATCGCAAATCGCCGTCATACGACGGCGGCTGCGATAACGCGCACTGTGAGTGCGCGCGCGCCGCCGGAGGCGCGCCCGCGCGCTCACTGTGTTCGGGGAGGGCCAGGGAGCGGGTGCGGCGGCTTCGATTGCCGCCGGCTACCCGCGATGGCCCCCCCGGAGCGAGTGAGCGGAGGTCCGTGTATGTAAACACGAACCTCCGCTCTGTGTGAGGGGGAAGGGAAGTGATCACAGCCTTCCTTTACGTGAAGGCTGTGACCACTTTCCTTCTCCTGTTAGGGCATCCCCCATACAGTTAGAACACGCCCAGGGAACATAGTTAACCCTTAGCGCGCCCCCTGCAGGTTAACCCCTTCACTGCCAATGGCATTTACACGGTCCTTCTCT
>BLSH010363130.1:1323919-1339509 GCA_018402905.1 Glandirana rugosa
CGGTGGAACCGTCCCGACCAACGACTGGCCTAAAACACCAGGTGACCACAGGTGAGAGTCCACAACCAATTGGTGAAGTCGGGGCCTTCCTAAAGGTCGAAATCCTGGCCTCGGGAAAAACGCTAAGCCGCGACGCAGCGAAATCGACTTTTGACGCGCCAGCACGCTGCAACATGGGTTTGCTTTAAACGCAGGAAAAAAAGGGTGTTTGTCTGGAAAGAAAACCACCATAAACTAGGGGAGACGCAGTAAAGACTAGCGGCGATATTTGTTTTCTTCTCGCTGTTAAAACGTTTTTTTGGGTTTAAAGAATGAAAAACGATTTTATGTTTAGGTTTTTTTTTTATATTTTTTTCAGAAATGACGCAGAGGGGATCAAATACCACCAAAAGAAAGGTCTGTTTGTGGGAAAAAAAGGACGCAAATTTCGTTTGGGTACAACGTCGCACGACCGCGCAGTTTTCAGCTAAAGCGACGCAGCGCCGAATCGCAAAAAGGGCTCCGGTCCTAAAGCTGGAAATCCTTCCGGGGCTGAAGTGGTTAACCAACACCTGAGAGTGGACACCAGTGGACCACAAAATCCGGTCAGCAACCAGCCCTGCCAAGGTGGCTGGGAAAACCCGGGCTGGACTCAGCTTTACTCCAATCCAAGTGAACGTATGCGAGGTGACAGATGGCGTCCGTCTACCACCTTGCCTCACATGCAGTCACAATATATTTATATATAGAATATTTGTTTAGGGAGAACAGTAAATGGCTTCAAACATGCTTGGGATAAACATAAATCTATAGTCAGACAACAAGGTTAATGTGAAAAAAACAACAGAAAAAAATAAATAAATAAATAAAAAGGGGCAGACTCGATGGACTACTCAGTCTTTTTCTGCCGCCACTTTTCTATGTTTCTATGTAGAATTTTAGTTTACAGAGAGAATTTGTGCTTGGGATGGTTAATATGGAGATTAGTTCTGGATTTTTTTTGAAGGGGAGATTTCTGCTGAGACCCTGACACTCCTGATCCATGCACTCTTTGTGTTATACGCTACTGACCCTTGCACTCAGCATTAAACACATACCTGACCCCTGCACACAGTGTGTTACACACACCTGAACCCCGCATTTTGTGCATTACATACTCCTGATGCCTGCACTTTGTGTGTTATGTATTCTTTACTCCTACACTCAGTTCATTGTCCACACTCTGTGTGCTACATACTCCTGACCTCTGTGCTCTGTACATTGCATACTCCTGACCCCTTCACTCTGTGCATTACATAATCCCTAAATCTGCACTCTGCTTACTGTGTGTTACATATTCCTGACCCCTGCACCCTGTGAGTTATGTACTCCTGATGCCGGCACACTTTGCATTACGTACTCCTGACCCCTGCACAGTGATTTATGTACTCCTAAACCTGGCACTGATAGCAGAACTCTGTGTGTTTATGTACCCCTGACCCTTACACAATACACAACCCTGACACCTGCCCTTACAGACTACTACACTATATTCTGACCAAAGTGTTCATTGTCTCAACAGTTGCTGATAGCTGTTCCTGACTATTTTAATGATGTTCTTCTTTAAAGATGAAATCTATTTTCAGTGTGCACAAGCATGTGTAATGGAAACATTTAATTTCTTAAAAATGATTGTGCTGAGGTTTATACATGCCTATCAGTTTCTTCCTTGTGGCACAGCAATCAAAGCATATTGAATGGGTGCAAGGAGGCTTGGGTTTTACTTACCCATGCCCCTTTCAGCTTTTCCCACTTAATTCAGTTTGGCAACACCCTCTGTTTGCTGTGACGCACTACATACACTGCATTATTACTGTACTTGGGGTGCCCAAAGATGCCTCAGGTCTTTTACAATCCTAGCAACGCCCCTGAGGTTGTCCCCTAGGACAGAAAGGAGGAGAAATCTCTCTAAAAGCAATGCAGATAGAAGTAAAAGTGCATTCTTAAGTTATTTATTGGTTAATACCAGAATTTTATTTAGCTTTTTAGTCTTGTCTGTTCCCTGATACCACCCAACAGTCCCATTTCCATAGGACAGTCATGGGATTAAAAAAAAAATACCTGCATCAGATCCAGGCTGCAACCTGCTGGCAGCCGGGTGCTGCAATGCATACTCCTGTACCTGATTTCAGCTCCTTTGCTACTCTAGTTATGTAATTCAATGAAGACCAATCACCCTCACTGACACAATAGCCTAATAGCCTAATAGCTCCAATGCCCCCTTTTTTCTCCACAGCGTAACAGTGACCCCTTCTCCTTTCTCAGAGCACTAGTGCCCAGTGGCGGTCGCTCATGCAGGGGCGTCGGCCCCCCCTAATCCATGCGCCCGACCCCTAATCTACATGCAGGGCGCTGGACGCATGGATTCCAATAGTTTTTTTTTTTGAAGCACATGATTAGAGCCGGAGGCTCCCCAGTTGTGTTACATTAGCGAATTCGCTAATGTCTTCCCGTTTCTCCTCCTGGCCAACTGGCTGCAAGTCCTAACTCCTGATTGGCTCAGAGGAGAAGCGACCGCCGGGACTCAGGAGGTAACGCAGGAGGGGAAGCTGCCGAAGCTGCAACCTGAATGGGGTAAGTGCAGGGCTGGCAGGGGGTCTGGCGGGCAATGGACGAGCGATGCGGCGATCAAGCGACGGGGGTTAGCAGTGATTGATCAAGCAAATGCCTGGGGGGGGTGGTTGCCTGGCTGGCTGGTGGGTGAGGCCGCGGGGATGACCCCCCCAAGAAAATTGAGCACCAGCCACCACTGCTAGTGCCCCTCTCCCTCCACAGGGCACTAATGCTCGCCAAAGATTTACACAATAGGTAAATTGAGACAAGAGGAGGCTAAGTACTGGTAAAAGGTTTATTAAGGTCTCATTAACACAGGCAGCCAGGGGGCAGCAGTGCCACACTTTTTTGCACTCTCGGGCGCTCACCTAAAGGCTAAACAACAGCCATAGGAAAGATATTCACAAGCTGCAGCCACGATGCTTTGTGTTGCAGCTGCAGAAAATTTTATTTAACATGTCGAGTTAATAGGTGGTACTGCCTGTCAAAGTCAGCCAGTCAAGTCAATAGGGCTGCGAGTTAAATACTTGGCTTGTGGTTGGGGCACATCAGCCATATTACAAACTGCCGTTTGGCAGAGAGAAAAAAACAAGCAAACAAAAAACAGGTACTCAGGATTCTGCAGGATTGCCACCTGAATGCCTAACAGCGGCTGCTTATTTGTGTTCTAAAAATTGATCCGTCGTGGATCGCGTTTCAGAGCATTGGCTAGTTTGATCTTAGTCTAAGAAATGTATTTTATTATAATATCCCAAATTAATATTACAAAATGTTAATAGAGATATATTTGAATTCAGCTTTATTCTGCAAATGCTAGTCAAGATATTTACACAGCTCTGTCTGGCAGAAAAGGGGACCCAATTTTTTCTCTGCTGCAGTTTCACTTTCACTTACAGGTCTCCTTCCCACCCCCACCCTGTGACACTTAAAGGGGAAGTAGCGTAGGTGTTAATGAACACAAAGTTGCATTCATTTGTGTCTTTTATATACTGTATGCATGGATTTCAGCTTTAACATTGTAAGATGAATATTATAAAAAAACAAATGAGCGCACCTTTAGGCTGGGATCACACTATGTGTGGCCATGGGGCACAGCAGGGGGTCCAGTGTGTCCCCATTCCCCATTTCAGGTCCGAGTTAGTTCCGAATTTTTGCCTGAATTTGGACCTGACACGGAGCCAAAGACGCACAGCATCCTTTTGCATTGTGCACCGCAGCCACCCCAGAGATGTGAGAACCAGCTCCACTGAGGGTCGGTCACACTCTCCTGTCCTGCGAATTAGATGTGGAGAAACCTGCATCCACTTTGCATACCTGTGAACCCAGCCTAAAGGGAGATTTCCACTTAAGTACATTTCACCAATTGCTATCAAGGCCTAGCAAAAGGGGTTTCCATTTTTTTTAAAGGAAACCCTTTAAATCATAAAGCTTGGCAGAAAAATGTCATTAGTACACAACTATTCTATACAGTACAATCTTACAGGCTGAATGCTTTTGTAACCTTTGGAAGCACATATACTCATGATTGGCTCTAGTGATCATATCATTATAGAATGTTATTATAAACTTTGGAGTTAAACACACAGATCTCTTGAAACAGACTTACACGGGTCTTAAGTTCAGACTACAGGCCCCATCAACGACTAATTTGTATATCTGCCAAGGCAGTATCACAGTGATTGATTTTACTTGTGTCTTAAACATTAAAGGGCAACTCCACATGCATGGGGAGCGGGGTAGGATGAAAAGGATCATTTAATCACTCTCATCTACAAGCTATAATTCCATTGTTTTAAAGTTTGAAATCTTTTGAGACCCATCAACTTGGCTCTATCTGTGGTTGTGCTAATTGTCAGCCCCACACAAGTTAGTGGAAAATTTCCAGCATCCAAACACTGGAGGCAAAAGCTAACAGGTCAAATAAGCCACATAATTTACAATTTATAGCGGTCTGTTTATCTGGAAATGAAATACTCAAAAAGGGATAATGTGTCCCACATTGTAAAAATGTAATGGAGTCTTATGTTTATTATAGTTGTGCAATGCCTTTCCAACCTCAAATTTCCTTATATTTTATAGTATAGGGCAAAGTATTTCCATCACAATTAAAGTGATCCAAGGCATGAACATACTGTTGTAGAAATCTGCCCATTTCATTTACATATGTTATGTAGCGTCCCCATTGTGATAGGTGCTCTATTTTTGTAGATTTTGATAGGAGAAGTAAAATCTAGTCAGGCCTGACAGTGAGTGCAGGCCTGGTTGTTTTGATCTTGGCTGGGGAGTGGCTCAGGGAGGGCTGGAGATTGCAGGAAGGAACACCCCTCAGATACTCCTCCCTTTATGAGCTAGGAAAGCTCTGGAAAAGGGGATGGATGAGGAGGTGTCACTTTTTTATGTGTGACAAGGAGCCCTGACCAATCCACAGTTTGGATTGGCAGGGGGCAGGCCTCCTTAAATACAGTAATCTGCCAGCAGGGAGGAGGAGAGTTTGAGTGGAAGAGAGGAGAATGTAGCAGAGGCTGTGGAGGAGGCCTCACCATGGAGGGAGCCCCCAGTCTGGGGTGGGTGACCATGGGGCCTGGAGGCTTGGGTGCAGCCAGGAGTGGAGTCGATTCCTGGAGTAGCACAAGGAAACAGGAGAGCAGCAGAGTTCTACATTCCAAGAGACTCTTTAAAGGATCCACCAGTTGTCGGTGAGTGGCAGACCTTGGGAGCTGGTTGAGAAGGCAAAAGCAGGTTGGGGAAGGAGAGTGGACAGTCTGTGGAGGGTGGAGGAGCCAGCCAGGGAAAGGAGTGTCACTGGACAGGAAAAGCAGGCTGGTGTGACCTGGAAGAGGATGGGCTGGGAGTTGTAGTCCCTCAATACCCCACTAGCACTAACGTACGTACTCCCTCCCGGGTAAGGTCTGCTCCACAGCCTCTGCTACATTCTCCTCTCTTCCACCCGATCTCTCCTCCTCCCTGCTGGCAGATTACTGTATTTAAGGAGGCCCGCAGGGTGCCAATCAGCCAGTCACCCACAGCAGGGTGCCAGCCAGCAAGCCAGCCACCCACCGCAGGGTGTCAGCCAGCCACCCACAGCAGGGTGCCAGCCAGCCACCCACCCACAACAGGGTGCCAGCCACCCATCCACAGCAGGGTGCCAGCCAGCCACCCACCCACAGTGGGGTGGCAGCCAGCCAAACTTTAAATGTACAGAATATCAGCACCTGATACCGGCTATCAGCCTGAAAGGCAGCCAAAAAAATCAGTATCTGTTTTGGCCCTGAAAAAACAATATCAGTCGACCCTTACTGCAGAAGATTCCATCTTCACCCGGTTTTCCTTCCAGGTTTGCAGACTGTGGCCGCTTGAACGGCCGAGCCGCGATAACGTCACATCTATGACACAGAGCTCTGAAGGAACAGCACAGAGTGTATGCGCCAGTGACGTCACCGGCTGCTGCTCACAGGAATATCCCCTAAACTATGCACATTTAGGAGATATTCATTTTACCTATAGGTAAGCTTTATTATGAGCTTACCTGTAGGTAAAAATCTAATTCAGGAGTTTCCTACCACTTTAAGAAACTTTAATGCAGAAGAGACATAGTATGGCCACATTAAAGTACAATTAAAGTAGGGTGACCAGACATCCCCGGTTTCAGGGGACAGTCCCTGGATTGAGGACAATGTCCCTGGACCAAGTCTGTCCCCGGTTTTGTCCCCCGATTGGATTTGAACAGGGGCCCGGGCAATTTCAAAGACAGTCAGTGCAGAATTGGAAAAAAAAAAATCTGAATTACACACCCCGCTCCTACTAGCTTAGGGGGGTGTATTTTTTCCATTATCTGTGCTCCTTTCTAATGATCATGTGCTGGTCGGAGCGGAGGGACTATTTCTTCACGGTTGGGCACATGCCTATTCCACTCCTTTTCCCATGTTCTTCTGCTTGGCTCAAGTCCCGGCCAGACGCCTGCCTATCTCCTTGCCTTCCCTGGCGGAGTGATCTTCCTCCGCTCCCCATGCAGTAGTAGCCAGGGCCCGGAGAGTGAGACTTGAGAGGCTGTGAGGTGGAGGCAACAGGCAGAGAGAGGCAGCTGAGCTCAGCTGACAGTGTGCAGCAGCAGGAGCAGAGGGGAAGTGGATCTGATTGTGGGACTGCCAGTACCTTCAAGGCTTCAACACAGGTGTGCTTTGGGGGTGTCTGTGAATAGACTACATTGCACTGTGTCTGTCTCCCTGGCATAACAGTTGGTATCATAGCTCACAGGCAGCAGGCACTCTATCACGGCTCTGGCTGGCAGTGCACGGTCACAGTGTGTCACATAACATGGCTGCTGGGTGCTGATTTTGTTAACCAATTGGTCATAAGTATCAGCACCCAGCAGCCATGTTATGTGACACACTGTGACTGTGCACTGCCAGCCGGAGCCATGATAGAGTGCCTGCTGCCTGTGTCTTATCATAATGCTGATGACCTTAACCAGTTGCCGGCCGCTCCATAGCAGATTTACTGCTACGGGGCAGTCATGCTGCACAGGATCATGTATATATATATATATATGTGTGATCCTGCATTTCTGGGTATTGGAGCCGTTCAACGGGTCCGTACCAGCTGATCGTTCTGTACACAGGCAGAATGGAGGTTTGCCTACATAAACAAGGCAGATCGCCGTTTTGTCAGTATGGAAGACATTGATTCTGTGTTCCTGCAAATCAGGGACAAGGATCTATGCCTTCCCTTAGTAAAATCACCTCCCCCACAGTGAGAAAACACTGGTTAGGCACACATTTAACCCTTTGAATGCACTAGATGTTAACCCCTTCCCAGCCAGTGTCATGAGTACAGTAACAGTGCATATTTTTAGAACTGATCACTGTATTAATGTCACTGGTTCCAGCAAAGTGTCAAAAGTGTCACAGATTTGTTCAATATCGCAGTCCTGCTATAAATCGCTGATTGTCGCCATTACTAGTAAAAAAAGATGTCCCTGGATTTCATTTTAAAAATCTGGTCACCTTAAATTAACCTCTAGCCGACCGCCGATCGGCATCTGACGGCGACAAGGTGGCGCTCCTGCGCAAATCGCCGTCATATGACGGCGGCTGCGAGATCGCGCCCAGTGAGCACGCGCGCGCCGCCGGAGGCGCGCCCGGGCGCTCACTGTGTCCGGGCAGGGCCAGAGAGCGGGTGCGGCGGAGTCGATCTCCGCCGGCCACCCGCGATGCCCCCCCCGGAGTAAAAGAACGGAGGTCCGTGTAAGTAAACACGGACCTCCGTTCTGTGAAGGGGGAAGGGCTGTGATCACAGCCTTCCTCTACACTTCCCTTCCCCAGCTAGGTCAGTCCCCCCACAGTTAGAACAGGCCCAGGGAACATAGTTAACCCTTAGAGCGCCCCCTGCAGGTTAACCCCTTCACTGCCAATGGCATTTACACAGTAATCAGTGCATTTTTATAGCACTGATCGCTGTATAAATGCCAATGGTCCCAAAAAAGTGTCAAAATGGTCCGACATGTCCGCTGAAATATCGCAGTACCGCTAAAAATCGCAGATCGCCGCCATTACTAGTAAAAAATAAAAAATAATAAAAACCCCAGAAATGAATTCTCATCATCCGTAAACGCAACCACTTTTGCGCAAACCAATCAATAAACGCCGATTGCGATTTTTTTTATCGCAAATATGAGGAAGAATATAAAACGGCCAAAACCGAAGAAAAAAAATGTTTTTTTATATTTTTTTTTTGGATTTGTATTTTAGCAAAAAGTAAGAAAAAGGGATTTTATTAAAACTTACCGTAAAATCCTTTTCTCCGAGTTCACTGACAGACGCAGCTCTTCATGACTTTGTGGGGTTTTATGTTCGTCCTACTAGGAGTTAACTAGGCAGGGAAAAGAATCAGCTGGCCCCTCCCTTGGGGGCCGTCCTCTTTCCCTACATCAAACCCCCTCACAGAATAGCTCTTCAGTTCGTACACAAGCCGTACCAAAAGAGAGCCCAGAGGGGTGGGTGCTGCGTCTGTCAGTGAACTCGGAGAAAAGGATTTTACGGTAAGTTTTAATAAAATCCCTTTTTCTCCTACGTTCACTGACAGACGCAGCTCTTCATGACTTTGTGGGGACGTCCCCAAGCTGTCTCAAAAAAGAGGGGTGGGTAAACGCAAACAACTGTACCCAACTGAACCTCTGAGAAGGCGTCAGACGCGCCTACACTACCACCTGCAGAGCCTGCGGCCAAAGGCAGCATCCAAAGATGTGAACACATCAACTAATAAAACTTAGTAAAAAAGGGTGAACCGAGGCCCAAATGGCCGCATTGCACACCTGTGACACCGAAGCTTGGTGTCTGACAACCCAGTAAGTACTAGCCGCCCGGGTAGAATGAGCCGTGACCGGAAAAAAAGGGGGAACCTTGCCCCGAACACAATACACATGGGTCACGGTTTTTTTTTTTTTAAAAATCCACTGAGAAATCGTATCCGAAGAGGCCGCCAGACCTTTTGTGCGGTTCTTCAGGCACAACAAACAAGGCGCCAGCCTTACGAAAAGGAGCTGTAGCAGCCAAATACACTTTTAAGGCCCTTACTACGTCCAAAATATGCAACTCAACTCCTTGGGGTGCGATGGACGAGGGCACAAAGAAGGCAGGACAATATCTTCATTGATAAGAAAAGAAGAAACTACCTTCGGGAGAAAAGAAGGAAGGGGTCGCAAGACCGCCTTATCCTAAGCATTACCAAATAAGGAAACTTGCACGATAGTGCAGCCAATTCCGATACTCGTCTGGCAGAAGTAAAGGCGACTAAGAAGGCCACCTTCTGCGACAGAAGTTGTAAGGGAATCTCCCTGAGTATTGAAGAACAGAAAACACCAGATTCAGATCCCACGGAGCCATCGGAGATCTCACCCGAGGCGCCACATGTCGCACACCTTGTACAAAGGTACGAATCAGAGAGTGCGAAGCCAAGGTCTTTGAAAAGTATGGCTAAAGCCGAGATCTGGCCCTTAAGGGTACTCAAAGCCAACTGCTTATTCAGACCCTGCTGTAAAAAGGGTCAGTATCCTGGAGACTACACACAAGCGAGGGTTAAAGCCCTCTGCCTCGCACCAAGCAATGAAAGCCTTCCAGGTGCGGTGATAAGACCTGCAAGAGGTGCACTTGCGAGCTGTCAACCGAGTAGGGATCAAGGAGTCGGCCACTCCTCCATCTCTGAGCACCTGGGACTCAATAACCAAGCTGTCAAAGCCAGCGAGGGTAAAGCAGGGTGCAAGATGGGTCCCTAGAGACAGGAGGTCGTCCCGCATCGGGAGCCGCCAGTAGGCGTCTGCCACCATTTGCACTACGTTTGCGTACCAGGTGCGCCGAGGCCAAACCAGGGCCATCAGAATGGTCGGAATTTCTTCCATCACTATTCTGCGCACCAATCTCGGAAGAAGATGTATGGGAGGAAAAACGTACAGGAAAAAACGTACAGGAGGCGAGAACGTCTCCAGGGAGTTACCAGGGCATCCGTGGCCACTACCAACGGATCCTTTGTCCTGGACACAAAAATTCTCACCTTGAGATTGAACCTGGACGCCATAAGATCCACATCCGATGTCCCCCATTTGTGGCAAATCTGATTGAACACCTCCAGTGAAGGGACCACACCCCCTGGACCAGCTTCTGGCGACTAAGAAAGTCCGCCTGCCAGTTCTCCACACCTGGGATGTAAACCGCAGAGATTGCCGGAACTCTGCCCAACGCAGAATGAGAGCTGCCTCCGCAGCCGCCGCTGGGCTCCGTGTGCCGCCCTGATGATTCACATACGCCACCGCCGTGGCATTGTCCGATTGAATTCGAATCGGGCGGCCTTGCAATCTCTTTTCCAATGAGAAAGACACAGTCTGATCTCACTCAGCTCCAGCACGTTGATGGGTAGGCAGGCTTACTGGGCCGACCAACGACCCTGAGCTGATAGTCGTTCCAGGACTCCGCCCCAGCCCGTCAGGCTGGCGTCCGTGGTGATTACCGTCCACCGAAGGGACAGGAACGACTTTCCCTGAGTGAGGGCCGAGTCCCATAACCACCAGGCGAGGGACGCCCTGATCTGAGGGCCCAGCCGGATCGGAAGATCCAAACGACTGGTGGGGCTTGTCCCATTGGACCAGAATTGCTCGCTGGAGCAAACGAGTGTCACTCTGGGCAAAAAAAATCGCCTCGAACGACGAGACCATGAACCCCAGCACCCTCATACAGGACCGCAAGGAAGACCGGCGGCGTGATAAGAGAGTGCGCACAGCCGACTGTAAGTTCTGTAGCTCCGTCGGAGGGAAAAACACCCTTTGTTTGTCCATAATGATACTCCAGACGGCAGGAAGGAGACACCAACGACTACTGCAGGTTGAGCAACCAGCCGAAGTCCCGCAATGAGACCATTGCGATGTTCACATTCTCCTCCAGGGCAGAGACAGAGTCCGCTCGTAGGAGCAGATCGTCCAGGTACGCCACTATGGCAATGCCCCTCCTACGCAGCAACGCCAACACCGGGGCCAGAAACTTCGTGAACACCCGGGGCGACGGAAAGAGCTACAAATTGGAAATAGCGATCCCCAACCGCGAATCGCAGAAAACGCTGATGTCGCGGATGGATGGGGACATGGAGGTACGCATCCTTTCCAATGACGCTAGGAAGTCCCCCTGGTGCAGGGCGGCCACGACCGATCGAACAGACTCCATCTGGCATTCGCACGCCCTGACAAACCTGTTTAGGGCCTTCAATTCCAGGATGAGCCGAAAGCCGTCCCCTTTTTTGGGCACCACAATGAGATTCGAGTAAACACCTCAAAATCCCTCTCTGAGGGAACCGGTACAAGCACTCCCTGTTCTGATAGAGCCTGTACTGCCCTGGAAGGGCCAGCCTGCGCTCCAGCGGGAGGTGTAAATTTGATGGGAGGTGCGAACCCCCGAAGACGTCCCCCCACCCGACACTCGGGTGGGGGCGCACCATCAGGCTGAGGAAGACTTGTTTCCCGTCTTTCCTGGTTTGCGCTGCCGCTGCTGGCGTCCGGCCCCTGCAGCAACCTTACTGGAACGGGTTCCCTTGCTTGCCGTGCCTGATGCACGAAAAAGCTACCTCTGACCCGACGTAGCAGGCTCCTGTCTAAGGCGGAACTCACGCCTGCGGGGCTCCGGAAGGAAAGTACTCTTGCCTGCTGTGAAATCCTTAATGATTTCAGCAAGGCGCGAGCCAAAAAGGGCGCCCATCCTGAAAAGGAAATCAGCCCAACCTAGTGCGGAAGCGTGGTCACCGACCAGGGTCGCAGCCAAGAGTTCTGTGAAGTCTAAAGGCCGCTATCGACATTCTAGACAGCAAGAGCAGAACATCCACCGCCGCATGTTCCTGGTTTGCACAGAGGCATTTTATCCCCTGGAGTAAAAACTCAGCCTACTGCGGTGCCTCCATCAGGCGACTGCCCACCAGGTCTGACTTAAGTTCCTCCATGCACTCAGAGAGGTACTGCGCTGCCATGGCCGCAGCCAAGCAGGTCGCACTGCGGTGCCCGCGTTCAAGAACAAGGACTTCAAAAGTGCCTCTGTCCTTCTATCGGCAGGATCCTTGAAGGAAGGAGTCCCCGCCATAGGAATGATAGTCGCCTTGGTAAGGCGTGCAATAGGCGGATCCACCGCAGGAGATTCCCATTTCTTTAGGAAATTCTCCCCAAAGGGATAGCGTTCAGTAAAACGGCCAATCAGTGAGGAGGAACGGCGGGTTGCTGCCATTCACGATATAGGAAATGGTTAAAAAATGAACTGTAAGGATAAGACTTGGGGCCTTGGGGGGCCTAGAAGACCGCACACATAAGCAGATCGCGATTCGCCCGTTTGATGCAACTTGGTGCGAATGCCAGCGATAATGGTGGCGACCAGGTCAGCCACTGGCTCCAGGTCCTCCTCAGCTACCATGTCACCTCAGCAGACAAGTCCCCCGGAGTCTCTAAGACCCTTGAAGCCCCTCAAACTCAGAATCTTCCCCTGAGGATAAAAAAGGAGGGGGGGGGCTTCCAGGGAGCCCGCAGAGCGGCGTCCCCACATGGAAAGATTTCAGTGATAACATCCCGCAGCTGGGTGAGAAAAGCCCCTTGGGCAGACTGCGTGGCTGCTGATGCCCTCTCAGCAGGTTTGCAGGGAGATCAGCCATTGTCAGGGATGGATGGATGGATGGATGGATGGACGCCCCGCACACAGCCACACACCCCCACAGGATCAGAGGACAGCACCCCACCGCCACCAGCACCCAGAGGGAGTCCAGCTATACTTGCGATTTTGCTGCCCATCAGCGCCGATCGTTCAGAAATACTGCCTGTCACCGTCCATTTGCTGAGAGGAGAAGCTGCAGCCACGTGTAGAAATGCAGAGCATGCAGTGAAGATGGCCGCCAGGAAGCACTAGAGGGTGAAACACAACTCTCAGGCAACGTGCAGTACTGAATATGGCCGCTCCGAGCGCTAGAGGGAAAGCCTCATAGGCTGAAAATGTCCGCGGCTACGGCAAAATGGCGGCGGTCCGCCGCAAAATGGCGGCCGAAGGACTGCATGGTGATGCTGGACGAGAAGGCCGAACGAATGGGCAGTGCTGGGGAGGGGGGTGGGGGGCGAGGTGTGGCAGGGGGCAAGATGAGAGGCTGATCCCCACCGGTGGCTACCCCGGACAAGCTACTGGAGCAGAGGAAAAACCGCACTTGCGGACGTCGGGCCCACTTCACTCCCCGGGTGGGGAAGAAGGCAGGGCGCTCACTTACCCGTCCGACGCCACGGCAGCCACCGGATGCAGACTTTCCACCCTCGATGGGGGGCATGCTGCCGGCCCAGAGTCGCCCTGCCGAACGAATCGGGAAGGGGACCATGTGGGCCACCCGCACGGAACGGGTAAGATGCGGCGGGTCCCGTGTTGGGGCCGGCTTCGCATCATGTTGGCCAGGTCGGGGAAAGTACAGAGCACCAGGACTCTCGATGCCCCGACCGGCTTCTTGATAGCAGATCATCTTGATTGCAGCAAAAAAAGAAAAGAAAATAAAAAAGAAAAATGGTCACAATAGGACCGCAGTTCCCTATAGGGAAGCCAGGTCAACTCCTTGCGAACAAGGCATTGAAACTGAAGAGCTATTCTGTGAGGGGGTTTGATGTAGGGAAAGAGGACGGCCCCCAAGGGAGGGGCCAGCTGATTCTTTTCCCTGCCTAGTTAACTCCTAGTAGGACGAACATAAAACCCCACAAAGTCATGAAGAGCTGCGTCTGTCAGTGAACGTAGGAGAAATTTGTGTTTTTTTGCAAAATTGTCACTCTTCTTTTGCTAATAGCGGCGATCAGAAATGACGCAGCGGTGATCAAATACCACCAATAGAAAGCTCTATTTGTGGGAAAAAAAGGACGAAAATTTCGTTTGGGTACAACGTCGCACGACCGCGCAATTTTCAGTTAAAACGACGCAGTGCCGAATCGCAAAAAGGGCTCCGGTCCTAAAGGGTGAAATCCTTCCTGGGCTGAAGTGGTTAAAGGCTCCTGTGTGGCAGTCTAAACAGGTCACAAATACAATTACCCTGTAATGCAAGATTCTCAAAAATAAAAAAAAAATTATTTTACCTCCTTTGAGTCAGCAAAATGTTACATCTCACTACCCTTTCAGACTCTGCAGCTAAAATTGGCAGGATTTCAGCAGCACAGTCAGCTCTGCCAATCCAAAAAGCAGTGAGCAGGACTAGGTGCGGCCAGGTGCTCCTTGAGGAGCTTGAGGCTTGTGAATCAGCAGCGACAATGCTGATAGCTATTCCTCCTGCGACATCTTTTCATCCCACTGTAGTGCAAGCAGGCACAGCCTACATGAGGGACAATGCTGCTCTGAATTCAGTAGCAGTGCAGCAGCGTTGTCCCTGGGCCCTGCCATCCCAGGGAGCTACTTGAGGTGGACTTCACTGACAGGATCAAGAGAGGCAACTGTAAGTGTAGAAGAAGCTACAATTAAGTGCTGCGACACATCTTTTAATGGGAGCACATAGTCCTACTTTAGAAGTTATTATCTATGAACTGTCTCTAGGGACTTGACTCAAATTACCGAATCAAGAGGGTCGGCATAACAGCTCAGCAACGACAGCCTCCATGTTTCTCTCTTTTATAAAATGCACAATGACCAAAGTCATTCCATGACAGTATGAAACGAGGAAGGGCCGCAGTTATTAAAGTGTCAAGAACACGGCAAGAGAGCGTTTCCACTGGCACCTTCACCAGACGCAAAGCAATCAACACAGCCTGGAGCAAGAGACTAATGAAGGTAAATGAGCTGCCACAAAGTAAGAAAGGGCCCAATGTCATAACTTGGAATCTTTTAGGTAATGCCATCATACCAAATTTCAAGACTATGTCCTAGTATGTGGACTATGTTTCTGTAAATGAAGCAAAAATATATTTCATACTATATAAACTGGTGTTTGAGGTTATGTGGCACATTCCAAGACACCTCAGCATTTTATACTGTGATTACATGTTCTGGACAAGGCCAAAACACTGTCTTGTATACACCATTAACCTCAGTGTCCTAATACCATGATGGAGACTTCTACTCCATTGTGTGACAAGCAAAACATGAAAAGCGAGAGGGATTGGCAGAGGAGTATGCTTGCTTTATTATCCAAAAGACAAAACAAGTGATTTTTTTATACAAGTTTGGCTAAAGACGCTCGGTTGTAACATTTAAAAAGGTTTTTACAGGAGGTCAGATCAAACCCAGACAAAAAGTGAACGACGCAATAAAATACTATATACTTTTGTCCGTGTTAGATACACAGAAAGAAACCGAACGTTGAGAGTAAGATGCGGTTCCGCGTATAAAAGAACAGACAAAAAATAATATATTTAGCTGTAACATGTATTGTCGGAACTTTTTTACAAGAAATCGGTTTGAACATATTTTTTTAGTGAACAAAACAGAAAACCTATTATTTCGTTCGTATGAGGAGACGGTTAGGGAGAGCGAAAAGTACAAAACGAACAGTGTGTT
>BLSH010363130.1:1351672-1364729 GCA_018402905.1 Glandirana rugosa
AGGGTATCTTCGCACTGGACCTTCCCACGCGGAGGGGTGATTTTGATATTGTCCTTCTCCGCAAGGAAAAAATGTTTATTTTTCTCCTGGACTCTATGGCACCTTCTGGACTTAATACTGAGTGTAACCTCTCACTTTTTCTGGAGCCATAGATGCCCACCTATAACTGGGCACTCTTGATCACTGGGTTATTTTTGTATTTAATGTACATGGCCCTGCGTTTTTCATGTTTTTTATGCTGCAGTTTTTGGTGTCTTGGTCTCCATTATGGAGCCGTTGATACTGATCACTGGACCTTATTCCCCTCAGCTCCCCCCCCTTTCTGTGGTGACTCATTACTAGCTATATCCTCCTTGGGGCTTTTGATGTCTTTATAGCCATCTGGTTTGATTTCTCACATGCATTTTTTTGTGACAATTGTGCTTGGATGACAGCGTGAATGGCAATCTAACACAGTGACATCTGGTGGCCTAATGCAGTAACTGCAGCCTTTTAGCCAAGTGCTATAAAAGTTTTCTGTGGTCTGACAGCCATTGCTTTGATAAAGTTCGGATTGGCCAAACGAAACGCGTCAGCGCACGCATCATCACACCCCTCCCACCATCAGCCGGACCACCCCCACCTCATCCACGGATGTTTGGAGTTAATTCTATCCATGTGCAGCGTCTTGCCTTTGCCCAGCCATTCACTCTGCACTTAGCTGACTGCATACGGCTACGATCTGGACGCCGCCGGTACGAGCGGTCGGAACAACACGAGCACCCAGCCCATGGTGCGGCCAGTATTTCTGTCACAGCGTACAGCTCATTGCCGTCTATGTGGACGCCACCCGGACACACGGTCGGTATTCCTCTCCTTGATCAATTGATCGGAACGACCGTCTGGAACTTTCAGCATATGAGATACTCCCAACCAAGGCCGGTGGATCCGGTGAAGACTGGTGAGATCTATACATGCTCTTTATTACAGCCCTGTTGTGTCTATATTGGAAATCGACTGGGATGGCGGTGTCTCACTTCTGGCTTCCCACGGGCAGTCTATCATTACTTGGGTGCTAAACCTATCATTATTACACATGCTAATTGATGACCATCTCCTGTGGGTCTGCCTGTTCATGGGACTGCTCTTTCAAGGTACTGCCTAGGTGGGTCTCACCCACGTACCTGCCCGGTCCAAGTACTGAACAATTTCACTGTACTGTAATCCCTCACTCCTCACTCTGTGGTATTACCAATGCTCCGGCCTTAGGTTCTTGTGGTCTGAATACTAGGTTAATGGCTGCTATTGCTGAACCCGTCATAATTAATTGTGACCACTCCTTCGGTTGTTGCACGCATGAGGTGGCTGAGGTGTATATGAGGTCGGCCTATGTGTGGGTGGTTTTGTTTGTTTTAATTATGGACAACGTTGTCTTTTTTACAATTGTGCTATCTGTGGTGGTGTACTTTTTTGGTCGTGGACTTGCAAATTCTCATTAATATCAGTTACCAATAAATTTCTTCATATAACTGGCCTGTGTGACCCAGCACGAGTTCTTTTGGTGTCTCTACCAACCTTTTTTGTTATGTAATTTTGACTCCGGGGTCTGCATCTCACGATTGTTGACTGGCCGTGTGTACAGTGTATTTTACACTGGTACATCACATTATATTTACCACCTCTACGGGGGATCCTCTTAACTCCTTTGTTTGCACCTAGTATGTGGATGTAGTTCTGACCAATTAGCAGGGGATGCGCCCCACTGCATTTTGGGTGAACACATTCATATAAAAAGGAGCACATGGGCTCAAAGTCAGGAGTTCCTGCCCACCCAGACCTCAGGGGTGGAGGTGTGTGTTGGATACTGGCCCTGGTTGAGGCCTAGCTGGAGTTGCTAAAGCTACAGCCCAGAGTTCCTTTAAAGCTGGCAGAGGGGGACGTCATTGGATCCTGTCTGGTATCACAGTGGCAAAGTGTCGCTTGGAAGTTGGAAGGTGTGAGTACAGACCCGTAAAGAGATCGCTGAGACTGAGTTGTTGAATCCCCCTCCTGCTTCTTATAGTTAGCTAACTGGGTGTGTGAGCTAGAAAGGAGACACTGGCGAGTGTCTTGAAGAAACAGAGTCTGGCTTATCCTCGTCTGCCTAAAAAGGCACTTGTTTCACTGGGATCAGCTTGCTACTTGCTTTACTGGGATCGGTTTGCTACCTGCATCACGGAGATCAGTCTGCAATGTAGTGCCGCTGACTGTTTGATGTATAGAGATAGGGAGAAGTTATCCTCTCTTGGAGTCAGTTATCTTGGAGTATCCCATCCATTCCCTTCTCCTATCCAAGTTCTACAATAAAGCATCAAAACTCATCCCCTAGACTGGTCATTGGAATAAGGAGCAAGATTGTGTGTGTGCACCTGATAGTGTGGAAATCCGTTATGACTGGCTGCAGGATAATCAGAGGGAGGCCCGGGTCATATAAATCAGCAGCTCCTTCGGGGGTACCGCTACAAAAGATATACAGTATCTCACAAAAGTGAGTACACCCCTCACATTTTTGTAAATATTTTATTATATCTTTTCATGTGACAACACTGAAGAAATTACACTTTGCTACAATGTAAAGTAGTGAGTGTACAGCTTGTATAACAGTGTAAATTTGCTGCCCCCTCAAAATAACTCAACACACAGCCATTATTGTCTAAACCGCTGGCAACAAAAGTGAGTACACCCCTAAGTGTAAATGTCTAAATTGGGCCTAATGTGTCAATATTTTGTGGGGCCACCATTGTTTTCCAGCACTGCCTTAACCCTCTTGGTCATGGAGTTCACCAGAGCTTCACAGGTTGCCACCGGAGTCTTTTTCCACTCCTCCATGATGACATCACAGAGCTGGTGGATGTTAGAGACCTTGCGCTCCTCCACCTTCCGTTTGAGAATGCCCCACAGTTTCTCAATAGGGTTTAGGCCTGGAGACATGCTTGGCCAGTCCATCACCTTTACCTTCAGCTTCTTTGGCAAGGCAGTGGTCATCATGGAGGTGTGTTTGGGGTTGTTATGTTGGAATACTGCCCTGCGGCCTAGTCTCTGAAGGGAGGGGATCATGCTCTGCTTCAGTATGTCACAGTACATCTTGGCATTCATGGTTCCCTCAATGAACTGTAGCTCCCCAGTGCCAGCGGCACTCATGCAGCCCCAGACCATGACACACCCACCACCATGCTTGGCTGTAGCCAAGACACACTTGTCTTTGTACTCCTCACCTGGTTGCCGCCACACACGCTTGACACCATCTGAACCAAATACGTTTATCTTGGTCTCATCAGACCACAGGACATGGTTCCAGTAATCCATGTCCTTAGTCTGCTTGTCTTTAGCAAACTGTTTGCAGGCTTTCTTGAACATAATCTTTAGAAGAGGCTTCCTTCTGAGATGACAGCAATGCAGACCAATTTGATGCAGTGTGTGGCATATGGTCTGTGCACTGACTGGCTGACCCCCTCTCCTTCAACCTCTGCAGCAATGCTGGCAGCACTCATACATCTATTTCCCAAAGACAGCCATCTTTATATATAGCAACATTTTTTTTTCCGATCCTCAGAGAGTTCTTTGCCATGAGGTGCCATGTTAAACTTCCAGTGACCAGTATGAGAGAGTGAGAGTGATAACACCAAATTTAACACACCTGCTCCCCATTCACACCTGAGACCTTGCAACACTAACAAGTCCCATGACACCGTGGAGGAAAAATGGCTAGTTGGGCCCGATTTGGATTTTTTCACTTAGGGGTGTACTCACTTTTGTTCCCAGTGGTTTAGACATTAATTGCTGTGTGTTGATTTATTTTGAGAGGACAGAAAATTTACACTGTTATACAAGCTGTACACTCACTACTTTACATTGTAGCAAAGTGTCATTTCTTCAGTGTTGTCACATGAAAAGATAGAATAAAATATTTACAAAAATGAGAGGGGTGTGATCACTTTTGTGAGATACTGTATATGGTTTATATGGTAGAACCCCCTACACTCCTATAATGCAGAAGACAGATCTGACATCCAGCCCATTAGAAGTCTATGGTTATATACTGCACATGCGTGGAAACCAGGACCAGGCCCAGCTTTTAGTGACAGTGCTGCTGTCAGCAGAATTCTCCATTTACTAATAACTTATTTGCAACTTGAGTAGATGAAGTCACATGAATAAATATTCGTTATCGCCACACTGAATCAGGAAGTGGGTCTGAGACTCATCACCCGATTGGCTGAAAGGACAGGCAATCCTATAGGGTGCTTAGCCGGAGGAGAGAAGAAGCCGCCGTGATCTAGAAGAGGACACCGGAGCCGCTGCTTGAGCCACAGCTCACCGCTGTCACCCACTACCTGACCAACAGCTCGTCACTGTCACCCACCACCAAGATGGGGTAAGTGCCGGGCAGACAGCGCCCGGGGGGCAGGGGGGGTGCTGGTTAAGTCCCGCCAGGGAGGTTGGTTGTTTGCTGCTCCCCCCCAAAAAAAAATCACCAGCCACCACTTCTGTCAGTCTGATGTAACATGTCCCTAGGCTGTAACTGTCTCCATTCACACCCATAGAATGTCCTTAGATTCTGCCCATGTTCAAAAGTATGTCACAGGTTCTGACAATCTTCTTTAAAGTGATATATGTGGGATATTATGTGTGCTCCTGGTCATATTAAGGGCTGCAGTTGAGGCCCCCTATATCTAGAAAGTTGGTCACCACTGCTTTAGCGCACTAGAGAGGTCTTTTCTTTTTTCCTTGATTATTACAATACAGTTATAAACATCACCATTTCTTACAAGAAAACACATTCTTTCTAAGATGCCTTTCACTGACTGAATGAGCACTGCTTAAAATGTTACAACATTCTAAAATGGTACCTTTTCCATCTATGCGACTAGACTTCTGTTACACATGTATTGCTGTTTGTTTGCCTTTATATAATTTTGTCCCTTTCTCACTCCGTAGCTAGGAGATGCTCTGTATAGCTAGTCCCACCCTCCTTTAGTATCTCATTAGTTTCTAGTTGGAACACATGCAGTTGCTGGAGCTAGATACATTATGATTTTTTTTTACCTATTTGATGTTCATCTGTCAAGATCTGCGCATGTTTTTGATTAAACTTTCTGCAATCTGCAAGATGTCATTTGGATCAAGTCACTGTCTGCCTATGCTTCTGAGACTGTAATTTACAGCAATCCCGCAACAACTTCAGTTATAGAGATCACACTTCAGTACTTAGATACGGGAAGCAGTCAAAAAATAATTTATAGCTCCAGTCAAAAAAGCTAATCACTGCATACAGCCTACAAGACAACAATACTGCTGTGTTTTTCTAATGGACCATACAACTTGTGCATCATACATGTACTGTATACAGTAGAAGCTGCCTACATTACCGAATTCCATTCTGATTTCTGCTTATAAGACTTTTCAAACAAGTAAGTCTGAGAGTAACCGGTGTTTCACAAACAACCTGCACAAACAGAGCCAAGCAACTGACACATTTCTCAGAGACTGCCAGTTAAATTCATACTAAAAACACACTGTTTAATTTACATTATCCATTCTCTTGAAGAACAGTATATGGATAGTGGCACTGTATTTTAATTAAAAAAAAAAACAATCATAATTGTTATACAGCTGTTATGTGACCCAGCTCTCTACCAGCCTGCCTGCAGGGAAGCATCAGCAGGAGGAGCTTCTAGTCCTCTGTTGACGGTCACATGTTGAAAAAAAAAGAAGAAGAAAAAAATGCCTTCGAAATAAAGAGGATAAAATAAATAATTAATATGAAATAAATGTTTTAAATAATCATATAAATATATACTTTAATCTTTATTATTTTTGTGCAATAACATGGTGTGGCTATCCAGGGGGAGGTTCTGCCAATCACAGCTTGTTTCACAGTCTTCCAGCCTGTTTCTATGTGCTTAGAATTACATTAAGGCGAATCCTCCATCAATCAACAATTAATATCCCACTCTCATAGTGTAGAGCTGGTTAGTGGCCATGGAGGAGGAGGAGGGAGGGAGTGGGCTGTCATGTATCTCTGTGTATATGTTGACATGTGTGACTCTACAGTCATGTAGGCTGCTTAGATAAGAAAATGGAAGGAAATGAACAGTTTAGAAGGAAACCAAAACTGGAGCATGCTCAGTAGAAGTGGTAAGGACTGGTCTACACCAGTGGTTCTCAACCTGGTCCTCAAGAACCCCCAACAGGCCATGTTTTGGGAATTTCTCTTAGATAAAATAGCTGTCCGAAATACCAAACCATTGACTCTGATTTAAAGCACCTGTGAAAGGTAAAGGTAAACCTGCAAACATGATCTGTTGGGGGTACTTAAGGACATGTTTGAGGATCACTGGTCTGCACAATCTCAGGCTGCAGCAGGGACACAAACATAAAGAGAGGGACAGTGAACAGCAGGATCAACCAGGTTTTTTGCTGAGTACAGAAAATTAATTCTATAGTGACTGAGTGAGTATGAATAGCATCGTATCAACCGTGCAGTGGGGTGTTTTACACAGATTGATTGGATTGTGTATAAATCTGACAAGCAGACTCCTGCCTCTCAGGGGGATGCATTCGGGTGCCCATCTCGCACATGCCCCCAGTATGTATCCAGGGTTCCGCATGCCCATCTGCGAGCCCGGGACCGACATAGCGGGTGCAGCTGGGTAGAGAACGGAACAGACTCATGTCCACTCTCCCCCACTTCTTGTTGCTGACCCGGAAAGCAACGTGTTTGATGTCACTTCCGGGTCCTCCTCTCACTGTCCTCGGCCAGCATAGCCAGGAAAGAATGTAAGAATGTAAAACTCTGTAATAATCTGTATTGCATTACATTCAGTGGAGCACAGGGGAGACATCCAGGGTATTTTAAACCCTGGATGACTCATTAAAGAGAACCTGCCACCAAATAATCATCACATAGGGGACTTTTTGTCCCCTATGTGATGAAAAAAAAGTTAAGTAAAAAAAAAATAGTAAAAAACTAAAGTTACGCCCAAGCACATAAAATCCCCCCCACCCCTACATATACGCAAGTACGAACATAAATGCACGCATCAGGGGCGACAAAGCATGAAAACACAGATTGCGATACACATCATCACACATGCTGGAGTGAGAGAAATATTTCTAGCACCAGACCTCCTCCATAATACTAAACTGATGACTTATAGGGGGCTTTTAAAGCCTCACCTATGGAATAATAGGATACTGAAGTTTGTCGCCATTTCATGGGTGCACGCAAATTCAAGGTTTGACATGTCGGGTGTCTATTTACTCGGTGCAACCTCATCTTTTATATTTGTTTGGCCAAAAATTAAGTTTAGAGTATTTTTTACTTTGCGGTAACATCGTATGTCATGAAAACAATTGGAATTACACTATTTTATTCTCTAGGTTGTCTGTTTTCAGGAAATATATAATGTTTTTGGGGGTTTATGTAATCTTTAGGTCTAAAATGATTTTTTTAATGCATCTATGCAAAAATGCAAAAATGGCTCTGGCAGTGAAAGGATTAATGACACTTTAACTCTTTCATTGTCAGCACAATGTCTTAGCAAAACATTACACTTTCTGTGAAGGCTGAAGCACAGCAAGAACAAGGATTCCTTTAAGATCAGAAACTAAGCAAACAAGTTAAATGCTTGGGTAACCCAACTTGGAGGGTTCAACAGAGTTATGCGGGTGATAAAGAAGAACTGCTGGTTAATCTCAATCACGTGTGGTCTATAAATGTTTATTTCATGGCATCCTTTTCTTATCCTTCTCACTTCCGCAAACAGAAGTGAGGCCCATACATCGCAAAGCTTGGAACCAGGGAGCGCTGGGAGTCACCTGTGTTTGCCCGACCTATAGCACCGCGATTCGGACCACCATAAGCTCACACTTCCAGACTTGATGGCGGCATTGCTGTTTATAGCTTGCAGTGGCTTACACTGCAATGCGCTTTCATACTCCATGTTTGTGAGTAATATTTTAACTTTTTTATTAATTGTTCTAAAAAATGGTTTACACTTAGAGGCGCATGTGCATTTTTTGTCTCCTGCTCCACAGAAGTGCTTCTTTCTTCTTGCATGGTGCTGCCCTTTGAATCACAAATTTACTTGGACTGTTTACATTGGACTGTCCATTTTATTTAGCCCTAGCCATTAGTTCTGCTTAGTTGCACTCACAATAACTCCATTTGGATGGCGGTTTTTGTCTTACCGGATGTAGCCCTTTATTACAATGTTCGCATATTAAATTGGTGTCATGACTCATCGTCCAAACTGTGAGTTCCCTTAGAAAGATCAATGGCTGGTAGGAACCTAGCAGACATACCTTGGATCCCTTCTGCATACAGAGGCCTCTCGACTGGACCTCCCCTCTGACTAAGTCCACCCTCACGGTCTGGGACAGCTCTGGCCAACATGCTCCTCCAACATCACCACTTGCACCCCTCGGGGGGTATCCTTGGTTTCCACAGGGCGAGTTGATTGCTTTTTTCCGTCATTGGGAGATAGATGGTGACACTACTTGTGCAAAACTGGCCCCTCAATGTACCCTTCTACCTCTACAAGCCTTACAATCTTTATATGGAACTTTTCCACTTGCACCCTGGAGATACCACCAATTGCATGATTTTTCATCAAAATTAAAGCTCAAGCTGCGCTCCAGTGCTGATCTCACTCCATTTGAAGCCATGTGTAGACAACTCCCTGACTCTAGGCATTTACTGTCCCAAATGTACAAACTGGTATTAAGCACCTGTTCCCTACTTCATTAGACACTGGGAGAGGAAGCTTGAATTTGATTTTACTACACCCCAAATACAAAAGGATCATTAAATTAACCCACACTTCTTCCATTAGTTCCCTATAAATTCCTCACTAGGTGGTACAGGACACCGTCCCGCTTAGCTCAGATGTTTCCTAATGCCAGTGATAGGTGTTGTGCTCAACGTGGTACACTCCTGGTCCTGCCCCAAAATTCTGTTTTTTTGGGAAGCTATCACACCCTAGATAAAGAAGCTATCTCTCAGGCCAATCACTAACTCCCGATTTCATTTTCTCTTTCATGGGACCTTCTCTTCTATAAAGGCCTACAAAAGAAGTATATTTCCCTATTTGTTCAATGCAGCCAAATACCTGATTCCAAGATTTTGGAAACAAATGGCATGTCGTACTCCTTCTGACTGGAAGAAAGAGGTTGATACTATTATGGAGGCAGAATGCTGGGCACTTGAGGGTAAAGATCAATACGAGAAATTTAAAGATATCTGGTTGCGGTGGATGTATTATTCCTCAGAGATACCAATTGATTGAATACACTCCCTCTTCTATGGGGGACTCTTCTTTCTGTATTTGTGTTGAGCTTATGGCAACACCATATGTGTTCTATATCAGACCAGTAATTTAACCCACCATCCATCTATTACGTCTCTCACACCCGGGTGTTATTAGGTTATGTTTTGCTTCTATTATCTATACTTTCTACTGTTTTCTCCTTGTGATTCCTTGACATGCTACAGAACCATAGCTGTGTATCAGATGTACAAACTTATGGTGCCCACGGCCACGCTCTCCTGAAAAGTTGAATTTATACCGTACAACTGTGGGTATATATGGATGTACTTTGTTGACCATACTTCCCTCATCTGTTACATGATATATTTATCATATATCATTTGGAAACATTTGTCACTGTTACTTTCTGATTTATGGTATTTGTTGTGTTTGGAAATCAATAAAACTTGTTTATAAAAAAAAAAAAGAAATAGACTCTTTCACTTTTTACAAAGACAGCAATATAGTGTTTGGACACGTACACAACCAAACAAAATAGTTCTGTGTATGTCAGTAATAGAGTAGAATGCATTGGAAAGTTCAATGGCACTATGTGCTTATGGACCTCAACCCTGCTGGTATTGTCACTTGTGGAGTACCAGCTGCTGCTCTTTTATAAATAGTACAGAGAGTATATTAGTAGATTACAGGGGGAAAGATCTTGGGTGGAAAAAATTGTTAATGAATGTGCTCTTACATGTCAGCTTTAAAACTGGCCCAGCAGAAATCAATGGGACAGGGGGCATCCAGTGTGGCGTCTAGCCTGGGGCTGAGGTGGGGACATTGGAGCCCAATCCAGTGACATCAGTCAGAGGGCCAGCCGGAAAATGTACAGAGGTAAGAAGGGGCACCTCTACACCGCACTATACTAGGAGAAAGTGTATACAGTATATATGAATATAGGTCCATAAATATAATAGCATTATTTCATATAAGTGAATCAAATATACAGGGTTAGAATAGTATGGGTGTGGGGATCTAGAAAGAGGTGTCCTAGGGAAAGAGGCAGAAAGGTGATGAAGAGGGAAAGCATGAATAGGAGAAATGGGTGAGAGAGGGTGTGTCCCACCTGGTGCCCCAGCCAGGAGCAGGGTGGGATGATGAGAGAAGGTGATGTAACAAGTGACCGAGCCCTGTGCAAATCAAAGGAATAGGTGCAAAGAAACGAAGTGGGTAAATAAGAAGTAACATGGTACAAACCTACATGGGTAGTGTCATAGGTTGCTGATGTGGACATGTGGCATGGTGAGTAAACCAGAGAGTGAGGAACCAGCCGATCATGGCTGTTGTAGCCACGAGGGTGGGCGTGTCCCTGCCAGCGTCATACTCGACAACCAATGGGCTGGGGAGGGGGGGCGGAGCCCCACCCCGGCAAGACCATCAGAGAGAAGTCCACGCCCACCCATCCCTAGGCGTCAGATGGAGAACACGGGTGATATGATACTCCTGACGAGATGGATCCTGGAAACACGTAGAGTATTGTGAATGCCTGAACATCTTGAGTGACATAGCTTACAGTTGCTGTGTACCTGTTTTTATATATGATATCATGTATACATCTTGATCAATTGTCAGCTTTTTATTGCATTTACTTCTTACTGTGTATAATAAATGAATTCTTACTTCATCTATTCATTCCATGTATTACATTGCAGTGAAGTGTCATTTCTTCAGTGTTGTCACATGAAAAGATAAAATAAAATATTTACAAAAATGTGAGGGGTGTACTCACTTTTGTGAGATACTGTATATGTGATAATCTGCATGTACTTGATCACCATCATATGAAATTTGGGATACTCAGAGTTCAAAAGATCTTGCCAGAGGAATTGTGATGCCATCATCTCCAGTGTGGAAGCCAGGTAAGGTAGCATATTTTCTAACTTTTTTTGCCACCTGTTCTTTTTATTTTAGAACTTATGTTTTGAGAAGGGGTGGTGGGAGAAGTATGTAATAAGCAGACCTTATATTTTAGTGGAAATTGTCAAGAATTGTTGGTGGAAATGTGGCCTGGCCCCCCACTCCTTCCCACCTATGCAAATGCCCATTTTACTTACCTGGAGCCACTTTAATGTGATTATCTTCTCTCTTCGTCTGTTCACTTTTTGGGGTCTTTCTAATTGTGTCCATATCACTACCTACATGATGTGGAAACCTCATATTGGTGGAAGCAATACTTCCAACAGCTATGTCCTCTCTCATAGGTTCCAGAGGCAGAACAACTCATGAGGGTGGTCAGGGGACCAGTGCCCAAGATGTTAATGAGCAGGGAAAAATATCTGGTCCCCAGGGCAAGAAATTAACTAGGCTTATAGTGGAAACTGTGACTTTGATCCACTACACTGCCGGTTGTCTTAAGAAGAGGTATTTGAAATCCAGATTGAGGATTACGGTAATTGATGCATACTGCCATAAAATTACATTTTTTCCTGTAGTTGGGCTTTAAAATAATCCATTTCAATATGGATCTGTTTCAGAATTTTCTGTTCAGTGCTCCCTGGCCTCCCGGGAGTACTTTCTCATAGGGCAGGGGTCTCCAAACTATGGCCCTCCAGTTGTTCAGGAACTACAATTCCCATCATGCCTAGTCATGTCTGTGAATGTCAGAGTTTTACAATGCCTCATGGGACATGTAGTTCCACAACAGCTGGAGGGCCATGGTTTGGAGATCCCTGTCATAGGGTATTGGAATTGTATCAAATTTAATTTTTTTTAATTTAAAAAAAATATGTTGAAATGCTGACCTTGAAATGTTTTTCTATGGTATATAGATGGCCACAGGTTTAGTACTTATTCCACCTGCATCTAGAAATATTTAATTGGATTCTCTCTCTGTATTACTTTTGGCTGACTAGCATGAACATAGTTGAAGAGAGTTCAGGGAGATGAGTCAATGATCAGACTGAGGAAGGATTATGAAGCTAAAAATTGGAGAGCTGAGTCATTTTGGAGTCCAGATAAATCCAATCTCCTGTCACCGTGAAAGCACTCCACAAAAGTAATTCACACTGGAAGACACCGGAAAAATCATACTAGCAAATAATGTAAAACAGAAATCAGTAAAGTAAGAGGATGAATGAGGATAGCAGGCTACTGTCAATTCATTTTACCTTTAGAGGCAACAATTTTAGGGAGTAAATTAGTGTAATCATGGGTGATATATTTTTTTTAATCATCATTATTATACAGGATTTATATAGCGCCAGCAGTTTGCGCAGCGCTTTACAAAAAATGAAGGCAGACAGTCAGGGCTGTAGATAAGGGGGGGGGGGTTTGGGGTGTTCAAACCCCCCCCCAGAGCATCCTGCCAAAAATAAAATGTGTCTCTGCCCTGTCATCTCTCATGGCACCAGCACCGCAACAACAAACAGCGGAGCACAGCAGTCAGTATTGCGGGCGGTCGAGGAATCGTCGTCACGACGAAGGAACGTTCAAGAGACGAGGTAAAAGGAGGCTTCAGGTTCCGCCCTTCATGTCTCACATCTCGGCGGGCGAGGTGACACAGATACTAGACAGGCGGCCCTTGGGTCGTGTCGGACCAGCATTGTCGCATTACATTCACGGACACTGCCACGTGGAATGTGGGCTGGACGACGTAGGTGAAGCGGGCGTTATGACTGACGACACGAGGCGACAAACAACAACGCCACGACCACGGTACTCTCTACTGTCCCGTCTCTGTGTAAAATAAAAACCGTCCTACGAGACCCCCCCCCAAACTTGTGGGG
>BLSH010363130.1:1366519-1376865 GCA_018402905.1 Glandirana rugosa
CTTGCTGCTGAACCCCCCCCAGGACGAAAAATTATCTACGGCCCTGCAGACAGTACAGTTACATCACAATTTGGTACAAGAGGAATCAGAGGGCCCTGCTCGTTAGAGCTTACAATCTAAGAGGGAGGGTCAATTGATACAAAAGGTAAAAGCTGTGGTGGATGAGCTGATGTAGAAAGAAAGAGTATTAGGTAGAAGCAGGATAGGCTTATTTAAAGAGGAAGGTTTTCAGGGATCGTCTAAAGCTGGATAGATTAGAAGACAGTCGGACTGATTGGGGTAGGGAGTTCCAAAGGATGGGAGAAGCTCTTGAGAAATCCTGGAGGCGAGCATGGGAGGAGGTGACAATGGAGCTAGAGAGCAGGAGGTCTTGGGAGGACTGAAGAGGGCGGCTTGGTTGGAATTTTGAGACTAGGTTAGAGATGTAGCTGGGGGCAGAGTTGTGTATGGCTTTGAAAATTATTGTTATTACTTTGAATTTTATACGTTGGGTGAGTGGAAGCCAGTGGAGAGATTGGCAGAGTGGGGTGGAGGACACTGAGTGGTTGGAAAGGTAGATAAGTCTTGCAGCAGCATTCATTATTGACTGAAGGGGGGATAATGTATGTAAAGGTAATCCAATGAGGAGAGAGTTGCAGTAGTCGAGGCGAGAGATAACCAGAGAGTGAATTAGGAGCTTGGTGGCTTCATTGGTTAAAAAGGGGCGTTTTCTAACGATGTTGCATAGGCTGAGGCGGCATGATTTGGACAGGGATTGGATGTGGTCTTGAAAGGACAGTTCAGAGTCTAGGGTTACCCCTAGCACCCTGGCATGTGGGGACGCACTAATAGTTGTGCCATTGATCTTAACAGAGAAGTCTGAAAACTAGATGGGAGACAGACATGGGGGAGCTGGAGGTCAATCTTGTAAATTGGTTTCCCCAAAGTTATCTGATAGATTCATTCAGCTATATATACTACGCAGATCCTATATGACCCCTATCCTTTTATCTAGGTGTAAGCAACACCATGACACCTCCTGCCTTAGATGTGGAGAATCTGGTGGTTCTTTCTACCACTTACTGTGGTCTTACCCTGTTATTTAAGGGTACGGGTAGTCCAGTTTTACATGACCGCATAGGTTCCCCATTGTCCCTATGCCCTAAACAGTGTTTGACCATGGAAAGTAACAGGCATCGCCACATTTTCCTACAGGAAACACTGTTCACAGCTACACTGTGGGAATGGAAGGTGGCTGTCAACATGTCCTTACCATGTAAAAAGGTTATTTATATAGACAGAAAATGCCCAGCAAAGTATCACAAGATATAGGATCGTTGGTTAGACCTAGCATCTACTTCCACAGAGGAAGAACCAGCTACTAATAGAATACTGAACACATGTATAATGCCACCTCCTCCACTGTATACTGTACATGCAATTATAGATTATAGTGAGTTTTGTACTTTCCCCGATTATATCCTATACACCAGGCTATACACATATTAGCACACTGTTATGATTGTCCTTAGAACTTTTCTGACTGGAATTTATTGATATCCGTAAACCTTTGGTTATTTCAAATGTTGTTTGTAACATTACATACTGGAGATTAATGTATTGCTTCCAACCTTTGTACTCTTTTATTTTCTAATAAAGAGTTTGTTGGATTAAAAATATACATGCAAGGTGTTTATCATGTATTCAGTAGCCCCTAGTTTTTAAATCACCCCCTTTCCAGCAAAATATACTCACCTTCACTTTCCTGCACAATGTTTGGCCATCAGAAGTAAAGAAAAATACCCAGATCTTCTGGGTATGGCAAACAAGTGACCCTTTCTTCTATATATCAGCACTGGTGCTACATAACTGGCCCATCACTGTCACAGCAGAAAGCCCTGTGTAAGATCCAAATTGTGCCTTCAAACAGGGCTTCTGTCACATACCTGGAGGGTGAAGTGACAAAAGGACTTCCCTTGTGGCTCTGGCCCAAACACTTCTGGATTTGGTGACAGGCATGCAAGGCAAAAAGTAGCACAGGTGCAGGGAATCCAGATGGTTGATAGGTTCCTGTGGAGTTTATCAACAAGGATGGAATCCAGGCAACAGACAGGAGTCTCAGAGATACCCTTGGAGGAACCATAGCTGGCATTCTGTTCGTCCATGGTAAGATTATGCAGGGCAGTACCCATAGTGCAGTTCTGGAAGGCAGCAATGCTGAGATCATGCACAGGTAGGTAGAAGAGAGACGTTGTCTTGGAGCCCAGCTAGGGTCATACACAGGTAAGAAACCAGGATGAGTGAAGTAGTCTGGAGCCAAGCTTGGGCCATACACAGGTAAGTAGTACAGCTAGAGATGGTATAGGGGTTAGTAGCCAGGACAAGGGCATATACGGGAGATCAAATAGAAGCAAGGTCTATTAACAAGCCAATGTCACATTCAGGAGTCAGACAGAGAGAGGTCCAAGAAGAAGACGAGGTGGTCATAGGTAATCAAGAAGCACAGGATTAGGATGCAGAGGAACAAGGATCATGGATAGCTGAAGATCATCCTGAAATTAGCAGTCAAAGCTCCTTTCCTTAAATAGGACATTTGGCGTCAGTTCTGGAATTAGACATGCACCAGCACACACAAACATTTGTGCACATGTACGCATATTGGAGCACAAATGCACGGGGCCCATGCAGGTTGCTGGCAGGAGTTCTCAACCTACGTATTGATGCATGCTTACTTCTGTTCCACTCAGTGTCATGACAGCTTCCTTTCTTTGGTGCCAGGAGCTGAACAGAAGGTATGTGCTGCAGGTAAAAGGAGGAAGCTAGGTGAATCTGTTGCTTTAAAAATTAGTTTATCCTAATATTTCAGTGTTTCAGTCTTGACCTATAGCACACCAAATTCCCTTGTGCAATTCATTGTTTGCATTTTATTAAAATATCTTACCCTTTTCAGGTAGCATTTGAAAAATACCAAACATATCTATTTGAATCTTCTAATGGATAATGTAGTTTGCCTAGGTCATCTGAGATACTGTTTAAGGCTCAGACTGCTACTATTAGTACTGGTCCCCCAGACCATGAGTTCTTCAGGCTCACTTAGCCTTTTTTGTGTCACAGCACCTTGCTGTACAGGCCCACACCTGGCCCCCAGATAGGATTTTCCCAGCACCCCAGCTTCTCTCACACTTCTCAGGAACTCAGACTCACTCCAGCCTCCTCTGTGGACATGCTAGTCACCTCATCTTTCTCAATCTTTCTGGACCCACGTAACTGTCCTGACTCTCCCAGTGCTGTGGGCAAGAAGTACCCCCAAACATAGGGCTTTGTCTCCCAAGTAGGTCACTCCTCCTGGCTGTAGCACATAACTATCTTCACTCCAAGGCTGTGTCTCTGAATGGCAGCAACTGCCCAGAGCTATCCACAAACTTTCATTCTAAGCGCTGTGTGATCTTGGAAACACACCTGCTGGTTTTCAATAAAACCTGAACCCTGGGTTGTAGATTTATTCTCCCCAATACACTTTGAATTCTCCAAACAAAGGAGCCCAATCCGGGGATACCAAAATCATCCACCCATAACTGATACTCCAGAGTCCATGCACTCTGCACATGTGTGAACCCTGTGTCCCTTTTTCAACAATTTTCACAGTGGCAACATTTATTGTGAATTGCCTAGCTTTGTGAAAATATATTCCTCTATAAAGATTTACCTATAATAGTGTAAATGCTATCCTGGTGCCTGCATCGCTGAACATCTTCATTACTGAGAAAGACTTCTGAAACTGTCCCTCTTCTGTGTCCCCTGCAGAGCTCACTGGTTCCTCCTGCTGACCTCTATGCCATTACTGTGTCCTCTAATGACATGGAGGTCAGCAAGAGAAAAGTGAAAGCTACTTTGTTGCTAGATGAAAAGTTTTAAAAGAAGAGTCTTTTGATATAAGAAGGGTGTTGATTGTTTCCTGTCCTGCTCCACTGATCTTTGATTTCTTGAGCTAAACTGGCTGAAAAATGTTCTGCATCTGGCACTCTCCCAGATGTGTTGGATCACTTGCCCCTTGTTGAACCATGTGGTTTCTTCTGCTGGAATAACTGGAGTTTAGGAATTACTGTGGGGACAGCTCTGGATTAAAGGCAATTACAGTGGGTATAGAAAAGAATCACTCCCATTTAAAATAATCACATTTTGTTGCTTTGCAGCCTGAAATTAAAACAAACATAGTTTTTGTTTTATCCAGCTGTATTTACACAGTGCAACTTATAACATCCAAGTGAAGATATAACACCAACATGTCAGGAAAAAAAAAAAAAAAAACAGAATCACTGAATTGGAAAAAGAATCACCCCTCATGTGAGTATTTTGTTGAACCACCTTTTGTACCTCCACCTTTAATTACAGCCTTTACGCCTCATACACACGGTTCGACGGTCGTACGACTGAACGGACCAAATCGTATGTTGGCTGTTGTATCTAGCATACTGACATGCACTACACGATCGTACAACCAAGCTGAATGTAGTGACGTGTTATGAACGTATAAAGAGAAAGTTCAGGTGCATGTAATTAGCATCCGGCTGTTCCTGACTTCTGAGCATGCGTGTTTTGCACAATACAACTTGTTGGACCAACTTCTCTGTACACATGATACAACGGTCGTATGACCGCTTGTTGGTACGACCGCGTTTTCTAGTTTGCTCATACAACTCCCGTTGTACGTTGGCTGTTCTAATCGCGCGTACTAACGATCGATTTCACATACAGAGGTCGTTCATACGACCTGTTGTATACAATCGTCAACCCGTGTGTACAAGGCTTTAGTCTGTTGGAATATGTCTCTACTAACTTTGCACATCTAGACTTTGCAATATTTGCCCACTCTTCCTTGCAGAACTGCTCAAGTTCAGTTAAATTTGATAGTGACCATTTTTGGACTGCAGTCTTCAAGTCATTCCACAGATTATCAATGGGGTTTAAGTCTGTGCTCTGACTAGGGCATGCAAGGGCATTCACCCTTTTCTCCTTCAAGCACTGTGTGGTCATTTTTGCTGTGTGCTTTGGGTCATTGTCACGTTGGAAGGTAAGCCTTCTTCCCATTAACAACTTTCTGGCATAGACAGGACAGCAGATTTTCCTCAAACATTTGATGGTATTTCCCCACATCTATGTTTCCTTCTATCCTGACAAGTGCTCCAGACTCAGGGCCTTACCTTACCTCACCCTTTGCAGTTATAACAGCTTCAACTCTTCTAGACTGGCCTGCACAGAGTCCTGACCTCAACCAGATAGAACACCTTTTGGCTGAATTAGAGCACAGACTGATAGCCAGGCCTTCTCAACCAATGTCAGTGCCTAACCTCACAAATGCACCCCTGGAAGAATGGCCAAACGTTTTCATAGACACACTCCTAAACCTTGTGGACAGCCTTTCTAGAAGAGTTGAAGCTGTTATAACTGCAAAGGGTGAGGTAAGGTAAGGCCCTGAGTCTTGAGCACTTGTCAGGATAGAAGGAAACATAGATGGGGGAAAATACCATCAAATGTTTGAGGAAAATCTGCTGTCCTGTTTATGCCAGAAAGTTGTTAATGGTAAGAAGGCTTACCTTCCAATGTGACCAACGTGACCAATGTCAGTGCCTGACCTCACAAATGCACTTCTGGGAGAATGGCCAAACATTCCCATAGACACACTCCTAAACCTTGTGGACAGCCTCCCCATAAGAGTTGAAGCTGTTATAGCTGCAAAGGGTGGGCCAAACCAACCCCACATCATAAGCGCCCCTCCACCAAATGATTTGGACCAGTGCACAAAGCAAGGTACATAAAGACATGGACTATCAACCAGATAGAACACCTTTTGGCTGAATTAGAGCAGAGATTGCGAGCCAGGCCTTCTCAACCAATGTCAGTGCCTGACCTCACAAATGCACTTCTGGGAGAATGGCCAAACATTCCCATAGACACACTCCTAAACCTTGTGGACAGCCTCCCCATAAGAGTTGAAGCTGTTATAGCTGCAAAGGGTGCGCCAAATCAAATTTAACCCTATGGCTTAAGACTGGACTGCCATTAAAGTTCATGTGTGTGTAAAGGCAGGTGTCACAATACTATTGGCTAGATAGTGTATCTGGCAAGATTTGCAATGGTGGTGGAACTTGACTGGCCTGCACAGAATTCTGACCTCAACACAACAGAATACCTTAGGGATGAATTAGAGTGAAAACTGCAAGCTAGGCCTTCATGTCCAACATCAGTGCCTGACCTCACAGATGCACTTCCAGAAGGATGGTCAAGCATTCCCATAGACCCACTCCTAAACCTTGTGGACAGCCTTCCCAGAAGATTTGAAGCTATTATAGTTGCAAAGGGTGGGCCAACTCTATATTGAACCTTGGGCTGCCATTATAGTTCATGTGTGTGTAAAGGCAGGTGTCCCAATACTTAGGACAATATATTGTATATTGCTTGTGACACTGAGCATGGCTATGGACTTAGGGTTGGTTCACACAACAGAGATGCACACTATATGTGTGAGGCTGCTCACTGACTAAGTAGCTAGCAATTCTGCCTAGCACCACTGGGGTTGCTAGTTCACATCCCTGACATGCTAATACTTTTGTTGAGGTTTATATGTTCCCCCAGCGTGGGTTTCTCACCACAATCCAAAGACATACTGGCATTTTATTTGTCTCCTGTCGAAATAGTCTCTAATATAAGCAAACTATTTTTGGACTTTAGACCCCATACACACTATTAGAATTTCTGAATATTTTTGTTTTCAGATTTACCAAAACCATATAATATGAAGTCAAACCTAAAGAGTTTCAATTTGTATGCACTCAGGCAGGCCCTTACACTACATAGTTTTGCTAAATCTGAAGGAAAAAATCTGCAGAAAATCTAATGGTGTGTATGGGGTCTTAGATTGGACGCTCATTGCAGCCAGGGACTGATGTTAAGCTGGATACACATTATACAATTTTCTGTAGATTTTCGCCTTCAGATTTACCAAAACCATATAATATCAGGTCAAACCTTAAGCTTTTCAATTTGTATGCAACCAGGCTGGCCCTTGCACTACATAGTTTTGGTAAATCTAAAGGAAATCAGACAACAAAAGTTGTATAGTGTGTATGGGGTCTTAATGTTTGTTAGCACTAATCATGCCCAGGGACTTGGACATTTAAAATTGTAGGGTTTACACTGCACAGGTACATCTGTTTAGAAAACTGTTGCTTGGTTTATGTGCATGCAAATGGACTTAGAATTTTGGCCTGTAGTTGGAGATTTAATGCACATAGCCAAGGGCTGACATAGCAAATAGTATTATGCAGCGGCGTTACTAGGTGGGAAAAAGACCAGGGGCTTTAGCCCGAAGAAATGCGGCGCGCTTAGCGCGCCACTGAAAAAACGGGTGTGGTCTAAATGAAACAGTGGGTGTGGTTTAAAGGGGTGTGGTTTTGAAGGGGCGTGGCTCACGACTGAGATGAACAAGGGATGGGGGAAGGAAGAAAAAAAGAGATAGGGAGGCAGGGAAGGAAAGAGAAGAGATGGAGGGACAGCAGGCCCAGCTCCTACACCACAATAACAATATGTGTATTCCAGAAAGTTTAACAATCAGCTGATAAAGATTCTCCAAACACCTGATGTTGGCGCTTCAATCATCCCGGCACCATGGTTGTTATGGTGTCAGGATGATTGAAGCGCATAATTTCCATTATTACATTGTAATATAAAATGAAATCACTCAACTCACCATAATGCAGAATCAGTGGGAGCCCCGAGTGTGTCACATGCCACTGTCGCCTGCTACCAGATGTCCCTAGCAGAGTTCCTCCTTCCATCACAGGTGCCCCAGTGGAGTTCCTCCTTCCATCACAGGTGCCCCCCAGCAGAGTTCCTCCTTACATCAAAGGTGCCCCAGCAGAGTTCCTCCTTCCATCGCGTGTGTTGCGCTCAGAATGCAGGGATCGTCAGTGTGTTAGGCTACGCCACAATTATGTACGTTGCATGGCTGTAGGGTGGTTATGGTGCAGCTCCATTCATGGTGACATGCTATTTACATTTTGCCACATGTACATGTACTGCCCTGAAATGAGTGGTCAGGGTAGTAAAGTCATGGCTCAACTGCCTGCTTTTACTGGCCTTGTTTAGACTTGTGGTCGTGAGGGTGCCACAAACAGGGGAGTTAGGACATGATTTTACCAATACACCCCCCTTGCTGTGAGTGGGCAGTATTGCCTGTTGAATGGTACCAATTTAAGCTTAGCTGATGGTCAGTGTATTCTGACCTTGATGTCAGAATACAATATCTTGGTGGGGGATATTGTGTGGATTGGAGGAATCTGATTGCTCTTCGATCAGGCTGCTGCTGGCTGAAAGAAAACAACTCATCTATGGGCAGCTTAGATAGAGATAAAAAGTGAGCAGACATGCAAAGGGTGTATGACGGTCCACACATTCACCTGTCTTGCACCCTTTCTATGCCTGCTCACTTTTTATCTCTTCCAAATGCCCAAAGGCAGAGCCGAGACAGGGGCTGCAGTTTTTATAGTGCAGAATGATTTATGGACAGGAGAGGACATAGAGATAACCAGGGAAGGGGGGGGGGGATCGGAACGGTGTGAAAGTGAATAAGTGATATAAAATAATCTGGAAAGAAGGTGGAGAGAGCCGTGACAGGAGAGCAAGCGAAGGAGAGGGATTAATGTGCTGCAATCAGTAGGAGAGATAAGGCAGAGCTGGAGGAGCTGAATGATCCGGACCTTGTGCAGTGGAATGATGTATTTGCACTCCAGTGCCAGCAGCATCTCCCTGTGTCAGGGCCCCCTCCTGATGAGCGCCTGGGGCCCCTGGGCAGTGCCCACTGGATAAGACGGCCCTGCACCCCACCGCCCTCCCCCCGCAGCACTGTGGAGAGAGAGAGGGATAGCAGTGATGCGGGCGGGCAGAGAGAGATGATGTCACTCTGCTTGCCTGCCCCTCTCTCTCTAGGCTTTGAATGCAGCTGCTCGGCGGCTCTGTAGAGCCGCCTGCTAGCGGCTCTATCAAGCCGCTCGCCTACGGCTTCAGTCAGGTCTCCCGCCCGCCGGGCGGGCGACTTGACACTGCCATTAGGGGCCCCTCGAGAGGCTCGGGGCTGAGGGTGTGGCATTCGGGGCTCCAGCCCCCATAGCCACCCCTTGGCGACGCCCCTGGTATTATGTGTTCTGCTCATCAGGTGCAATCAATTTAGACTTACATGAAGAGAGAGATTGAAAGATACTGGTGGGCGTGTACTTCTATTTGGCGTGTGTCAGTGTGCTAATAACACAACTTATCTTATATAAAGATAGGCTGTATTGGTAGGGTGTTTGGTTTGGCCTGAGAATAGGCCGTGTTATTTGTTGTGATTTTTGGCTGATATTGTGCATAATGACAAATGCCCCACTAGGGCTGTTTGGATGTTTGTTTGCTGAAATTCTTGTGCATTTTGTCCCTCAAAAGTGGGTTTATGTGGCCATGCTGTCATTGTTGTGTGTGTATTGTTCCTGTCTGACCATGCATTCTTCCAGGAGAACATACTGACCAATGTATGTGTGTAGAATAATTTGGGGGGGGGGGGGGGTGTTATCTTTTCAATATGTGCCTTTTTAAATAATATGTTGTAATGCTTTGTAAGAATAATGGCTGCTAAGTGTGTTTCTATAATCTTGTAGCTAAAAATGTGATGCGGGTTGGTGGGTGTTGAGTAGTTGTGCTATGAAATTTGTTGCCCGTTCCACACTGTGAAAGTAAAACTGTGTCCACTCTAAGGTTTAGACACATGTTAGATTGTAAGCTCCTATGAGCAGGGCCCTTAGAACTAGGGTTGCCACCTGTCCGGTTTTCACCCGGACAGTACGGGTTTTGCATCATGTGCCCGGGTTCCCGACTGCCAGACACCCGGACACATCATTCTGACAGCATACTTCCTGGTGAGATGTTCCCAGTGCCTGTCAGCGATGTATTTTCCCCTCATCTCTGTCCCCAATCCAGGCTTCAGTGACCATTGCAGGCACTTCCCTCTCTATTGCTGTTACCTTTTGTCCCCTCACTGATCCTGCAGCGTTTACATCATGTCACAAGTGGCAAAAAACGGCAGGCATCTCTAAGGACAGACCACCAGCAGCTAAGGACCCCCCTCCCCCTTGTCATGTGTATCCTGAGGTGACAGGATCGCCCGACTTCACAGGAGCCCAGCAGAAGCAACAGCCAGTGCAGTCAGTGCAGCGATCAGCCTCAGTACAAGGAGCAACCTACAGCGTACAGAACGGGACAGTTCATACGACAGTCTTACTACACAGGCCCACAGACCGTCAGCCCTTGGGCCCGTGTACTACGTTTTGGGCATGACA
>BLSH010363130.1:1380670-1403404 GCA_018402905.1 Glandirana rugosa
ACCCTGCTGCCCCCCTGTCCATTCTGGTGCCCCTTCCACTACTTTACTCCCCATTTCACCCCACTGCCCCCCTGCTGACTTTCTGTCCATCCTACTGCCCCCCTGACTACTCTGTGGCTCCCCTAACCACACTGCAGCTACCCCTGTCCACCCCACTGCCTCCCCCTGGTGCATCCTGCTGCCCCCCTGTCCACCACACTGCCCCCCAGTCCATCCTACTGGTGTGGGGTTCTTTGTGATGCTGTGGTTAGGGTGGCCCACTTTGGGGTGCCTTGGATATGATAGACTGATTTGGGGTGTTGTAGATAGAATGGGCCACTTTGGTGTGGTGGTGATAGTGTGGGTTGCTATAGGTAGCATGGGCTATGTTGGACCGTCAGTGGGAGGTTGGCGTGCAGTGGATAGTAAGGGGTGTTGTAGGTAGGGTGGGCTAATATGGGCCCTCCCATGGTTAAAGCAATGTGGCTACACCCTCTGTCCACTGTAGCGTACACAGCACTCTGTGTTACTACTCTCTTTAAGCCATCCAAAGGTGTCCAAAGTCTTTTACAATCCTATTGTCTATAGTGTATACCACAAAAAAATGCCGTGCACCAGAAAAATGTTCGGGTTTGGCTTTAAGAAAAGGTGGCAACCCTACTTAGAACCCAATTGCTAACATTTTTTTTGCTAAATGGAGAACCATGTATACTATTTTAATGCCAGTAAATATTACATATCTGTGTTTCTGCTGGCAAAATAAAAGGGCGTTATTAAACTCTTGTTTGTTGTTTTTTTCCTCTTTTCTGGTTTTGGGGAAGTGAAATATCTTCCTTAGGGCCAGTTCACACTGCTGCGGTGTCCGAGATTGGATGTGATTCGCACCGCAGTGCAAATCACATGCGATCTCTGTGCAATGTGAATTCAGCCATACAGATGGTATGGCTGAGGGCCGGTTCACACTGGTACGTGCTGAGAAATTGGATGTGATTTGCACCGCACTGCAGTGTGAATCACATGCTATGTTTATGCGATGCAATTTCAGCCATATAGATAGTTTGGCTGAAATCGCATTCGGACCAAACTCACACAGGACCCCTTTTTTGGTCCGCAGCAGAATCGGATCGCATGGGTGTTCACAGCCATGCAATCTGATTCCTGTGCGAGTTTGCAGTTCGCACTGCGATCTGCAAACTGATTTAAGGGTGTCATTAGCTTTGTATTGACACTCCCCGCAGTTCGCATATGACAATGTGAACTGCTGCCAGGAGATATGCGATGCGGCGGATTCGCAGGGTTACCGCATCGCAGCAGTGTGAACTGGTCCTGAATTCCCATGCAATCCGATTCCTGTCTAAATCAGTTTGCAGATCGCAGTGCGAACTGCAAACTCAGACAGGAATTGGATTGCATCCAATACTGCTGCGGAACAAAAAAAGGGTCCTGTGCGAGTTTGGTCCGGCTGTGATGCGATTTTAGCCATACTATTTGTAAGGCTGAAATCCCATCGCACAGAGATAGCAAGTGATTTTCACAGCAGTGCGGTGTGATTCACATGCCATCTCGGACAACTCTGCCGTATGAACTGGCCCTCAGTCATACTCTCATTTATATTTGCATAGTCCTTACTGATTTATATCAGCAGAACAAATGCAGGAAGTGTAATATGGCTGTAAACAGGAAGTGATGTGTGCACATGGGCTGAAAGCAAATGTGTGGCGATGCCTAATAAACAAATCAATGAACCCAACCCACACCAAATATAGCTACCACATCCTCCCCCACATTGATAAAATCTCAACTTCAAATTTTTCTAATTTCAACTTGCGACTGTAATGTATTGCTGGCTCTCGACAATACAGAATAAAAAAAATATGGCATGGGGTTCCTCCAATCCATACCAAGCCCTTCGGGTAAGGCATGGATTTCAAAGGGAAGCCCACACCAAAATTTTTTACAAGGTGGCATGGGATACCACAAAAATCCATACCAGATCCTTATACGAGCATGCAGCCTGGAGGTCGGGATGGGGGGGGGGGACAAGCAAGCACCCCCTCCTCCTGGACCATACCAGGCCACATGTCCTCAACATGAGGGGTGTGGGTGCTTTGGGGCAGGGGGAGCTCTCCACCCCCCACCCCAAAGCACCTTGTCTCCATGCTGATGCACATACAGCGGGAGCCCTCCCATCGAGGCGGAGCATTTACATTATGTACTATTTTTGAGTCGGTCGGGTGCCGTGTTTGACCATGAATGTACATTACGGAACAGTTTTTTTTAACATTTTTGACAAAAGATGTCGATTGGGGTTTTTACATTTTGACAAGTTTGGTGTGAATGGGTAGGGGTAGGGGTAGGGGTAGGTCCCCTCCCTTTCCTGACCTCCAGACTGCATGCTGGGGGGGACCCCACGTCATTTTTTTTTAAATTATGGTGTGGGGGGGGGGGGGTCCCCTGAATCCAAACCAGACCCGAAGGGTCTGGTATGGACCTGGGGGGACTCCATGCATTTTTTTTGTGTTATTTTTTTCGGCAATTTTTTTTTGTTTTGTTTTTTTTAATTCAGCTGTCAGCTGCCACATGAGCATGGTTGTTATAGGCCTGCACCCCCCACCCCAAAGCACCTTGTCCCCATGTTGATGAGGACAAGGGCATCTTCCCAACAACCCTGGCCAGTGGTTGTTGGGATCTGCGGGTGGGGGGCTTATCGAAACCTGGAAGACCCCTTTAAAAAGGAGCCCCAGACCCGAAGGGCCTAGTATGGACTGGGGGGGCCCCACTCCATTTTTTCATTGATTCTTTATGTATATTGCTGGGAGCCAGAAATACATTATAGCCGTGAGCAATTTTAAATTACTTTTTTTCCTTGAGAAATGTAATTTTGCTGCTGCACTGTTCTAAACATCACACAGATGTGCCACTTTACAAGCAGATTTAGGGGACCCCCACGCACGATATTTAAAGGAATTTTTCATTTTTATTGTTTCAATTTATTCATCATTAAAATCACTGCTTCTTTAAAAAGGATTGTTTTAAAAACTTTTTTTGCAATTGATACATGTACCCTAGGGCAGTACCCAGGTTCCCATACACTTTTATGGTCATTAACTTGCATACAAGCTTTCAATAAGGACTTGGGATTTTGCAAGTTTGAATCCCATTGACGGCCACAATTCACGCATATGTGAGCTGGCAGGTATTTCGCCGGCAATAGCGCTCTGTTCCATTTGCATGTGCGCCCAATTTCAGTTGGAAACCTTAACACATTTTGGCACTATAATAAATAAACCCAAGTGATTCTGTTTTTTGATTTTTTTCTTCTGATATGCTGGTGTTATATCTTTCACTCGGATGTTATAAGTTGCACTGAGTAAATACAGCTGGATAAAACTAAAATGGTGTCTGTCGTCATTTCAGGCTGCAAAGCAACAAAATGTGATTAAATTAAATAGGTTGATTCTTTTCTATACCCACTGTATTTCAGCAAAAACTGAATGTTTACTGGATAAAAGCTGCATCTACATTACTATTTAAAAAATCTGTGGTCTTGCAGAGTGAGACGCCAACTTCACTTGCAGTCAGAGTCTTGGGCAAAAGAGATTTAAGTAGATCTTACAGAAAAATGTCATTTTGTCTACCTAAGTTGGATTTTACACTTCCTGAGATATATGATCCTATGGAGAGTTAATAAAAACAACAAATGATATCTATATCCTCATATTTACATGTGTCTTACACCCGGATACAGATTATGAATGAAATAGGGAGCCAAAAAAAAATTGTACATAATCCAAAACAAGTATCCTTGCAAAAAATGAACAAACATAATGAAAAATATTTGGGAAAATAAAAATGCGAAATCGACATATCACTCTATTAACTATAAAGCCTGGAAATGAAATGTTTTTTTTTCATCAGGGCCATTTGGTTTTAGTCAGTTGAAGCATGCAATAACTTTCTCTAACATTTTTTTCAGCATACAGTATATCGCCAGTTAAAGAATGGGTATTGCTTGTTTAATGACCACATGCTCAAATTAGCCTTTATTTGCTATCATTACATCATTTAAAGCTGCAGGGAATACAGTTCTTATACTTAATTATCACCAGTGCTCATTACCTTAATGTTGGGTTCCTCTTTACAGACATGTCTGAGAAGCTATGCAAAAGTCAGCTGCATCATTGTGCTGTGGTCACAATGGTAATGGCAAAATCCTGAATAGACTAAGCTGAAAAGAGCCTGAAAATATCATAAATTCTTAAACCATAACCGCACAGGCAATTTTAACATGATTTGTGGAACTGGATATGTCTTCTGTGATCAATTGTTCTAGCCTGCTTTCTGTTGAGTTTTGTTGATAGTGGATTACTGTGATTATTCCATGACCATCCGAGTACAATTACAGTATTGCACAATTCATCATTGGTGATTATGGACAAACTTCATCAAGTAGTGTTTTTTCAGTCAAGGCACCCTTTAGAATTGCACACAATTCTGGGGTACACCAGTCTGAGGGCTCGTGTACTCTTGCTGGCAAACTGAAAGTTGTGCAGGCCACTCCAATCTGTCCTTAGCAACCGGTGATGTCATTGATTGGTAGGACTCAGGGGGTGCGGCTCGCACAGCTTTCAGTTGTGCCAGCAAGAGTACAGATAACAGCATAGCGGTGGAGAGAGCAGGGATGGAGGTATGGGATGGGCTGTACACAAGTTAACAGAGGAACCCTTTTATGATCGGACTGTACAGGGCTTTATATCATTTTACACCCCTGGGGACTCTTTGTGGTTGAGTCAGTAAGCAGCATATTGGCTACTGACTTAAAGGAGTCAATAGACCCCAAAATTTATGTATAGCCAAAACTTTGTATCTTAATTGTACAGTATAGGATACAGGATATGATTCTGAAACCATGGCTTATACTTTTATGGGATTGGACACTGCCATAAGCTATGCTGGGATGACCCTTCAGTGTACCCATATAACTCTGCCTACTCCATGAAGCTTCAGTTTTTGCTAGTGTCCTTATGTGATTCACCCCTGCTCCTGTTGAAAAAGATTGTTTTCTATTTTTCACCATTTTTTATTTCCTTCTTTGAATGGCACTTCTATCAAGATCTGACTACTTATTGTCCTATGGCTCTCTAGCAGTTTCCAGATTGGTTACCCTCAATGTACATCTTTGGAACTGTACCTGGACCCTGCAATAGAAGGGCCGGCCTGCATGCTTCGAGCATTGGATCCTGCTTTCGGAGCTCACCTTGGCACGTGTTGCAACAAGTGAGTTAGCCCCATGGGGTTAAACAGGTCCAGGGCTGTGGTCTAATCTTTTGGCACCCAGATCGTGAAGATCCCTTTGGGGGTATGTCCACCCTGACGGGCAAAGCTTGGGCCCTGAACGGGACCAGTGCATTAACAAGGTAAGGCGGGTTTTCCCTGTTCCTTTTACATATCAATCCCTGGCTATACATGTCTTGTTAGATCATTACTTTGATCTGTAGTACACACCACATGACATCCATTATCCTACAAGACACACCACAGTGCTAAGTAGGGATGGGCGAATGGTTCGGCCCGAGCATAAGTTCGGGCCTAACTTTCGTTGTTCGGTGAACAGCCCCTTGAATGGACCACAGTGAATTGCAGTGCTGAACGGTGCATTGCAAGCAGTGAAAGCTTTAGCCAATCAGGGCACAAAGCACTGTCAGAGTCAAGATTGGACACTATCATCATGACTTTATCCAATCATGGCACATTCCCGCCCCACAGTATAAAAGTATTCTTTCAATGGCAGCCATTTTCAGTGTGATTTCAGAATGGAGAGAGATAGGACAGGGCTCTGTTCAGTGCTATTAGTTAGTGTGCTATACTGTGCTATTGTGCTTCAATTGTCAGTGTGGAATATTAGTTTAGTGTCAGTCTAGGGATAGTGTGAGTGTAGTGAGGAGGACCATCATTCAGCTTTGCATAGTGTGCAGCTAGAGCAGGGACAGCTCAGATAGTTTCACTGTAGTGTAGTGAGACCGTGTCATTCATACATACATTAGTGTATATGTAGAGTAGGGACAGCTCAGATAGTTTCAGTGTAGTGTAGTGAGACCGTGTCACTAATCTTTACATTAGTGTATAGCTAGAGTAGGGACAGTTCAGATAGCGTCAGTGTAGTGACGGTTGAACACCGTCTATTTGATTGCATTACTGCAAGTTTAACGCCATATACTTATGTGTGCGTTACTGCCAGTTTAACGCCATTTACTTATGTGTGTGTTACTGGCAGTTTAACGCCTTTTACTTCCGTGTGCGTTACTGCCAGTTTAACGCCATATAGCTCTGTGTGCGTTACTGCCAGTTTAATGCCATGTAGTTTTGTGTGCGATACTGCCAGTTTAACGCCATATTGTTTTGTGCGTTACTGCATGTTTAACCTCCCTGGCGGTATGATTATGTCAGATTTTTGGTGCTGAAAGCGGTATGATTATTTTGCATGGAAATTTGGCGTTTTATATTGTAGGCCTGTAATTCTTAGGAATAACTCACTTAAATCTGTCCAAACAAGAGTCTAGTACACATCCTGGGTATGATAAAGTTTGAAACATGAAATCATAAATTATAATATAATAATTAACTATAAATAATTATCAAAAACAATAACATAATAGTAATAAAATTCAATAATGTAATCAAACCAAAAACACTGAAATTTGCTCATTTGCAGAATTGTCGCTGTCGTCACTTTCAGTTTCTGATGATAAATTTCCACAAAAATCAGTATCACTCAATTCTGCAAATGATTCTTAATTACTATCGCTGTTTTCTAGCTGATCAAAAACCACTTTTGACGTAAAGGGACGCTTTTTGGTTGCTATGGACATTCTCAAGTTTCCAGGGAGAAAGAATGACATATATAATATAAAAGTGCATGCAGGGCACTGGGCAAACCACTAGGGACAAAGGGGATGTGAAATTATTTCATACAGTAATGTAATCTGTAAGATTACAGTGTACTGTATGTGTTATGTGTGTTTCACTTTTTTTTTAATTTGCCGCTGGGCTCCGCCCCCATGCGACGCGACGCTTGCAGGGAACGGAGCCAGGCATACAGAGGCATCGGGCGGAGGACAGACACGCTGACACCGCGGGAGGACATCGCTGGATCCAGGGGACAAGGTAAGTAACACTGCCTGGATCCAGCGATGCAATCCCTAGTATGGCTCGGGGTTACCGCTAATGGTACTGAAATTCCACCCCGAGCCACACTTGGGAATACCGCCAGGGAAGTTAACACCATTTACTTCTGTGTGCGTTACTGCAAGTTTAACGCCATATAGTTTTGTGTGCATTACTGCCAGTTTAACGCCATATCGTTTTGTGTGCGTTACTGCCAGTTTAACGCCATATCGTTTTGTGCATTACTGCAAGTTTAACACCATTTACTTCTGTGTGCGTTACTGCAAGTTTAACGCCATATCGTTTTGTGTGCGTTACTGCCAGTTTAACGCCATATCGTTTTGTGCATTACTGCAAGTTTAACACCATTTACTTGTGTGTGCGTTACTGCAAGTTTAATGCCATTTACTTCTGTATGCGTTACTACCAGTTTAACACCATTTACTTCTGTATGCGTTACTGCCAGTTTAATGCCATATAGTTCTGTGTGCGTTACTGCCAGTTTAACTCCATATAGTCTTGTGTGCGTTACTGCCAGTGTAATGCCATATAGTTTTGTGCGTTACTGCAAGTTTAACGCCATTTACTTCTGTGTGTATTACTGCAAGTTTAATGCCATTTACTACTGTGTGCGTTACTGCAAGTTTAACACCATATATTTCTGTGTGTGCTACTGCAAGTTTAACTCCATATAGTTATGGGCGTCAAAGTACGTTTCACGCATTATATTGCAGTATATTATAGTGTATCCGTGGACTGTGTCTGTGTAGTGTGAGTACTCAAATTAAAGTGCACCAAACACCACTTTACATTGATTAAAGTGCATCTACGTACAGATTTCCACTTCTTCTTTACATTTGCTAATAAGCACCGCCCCCTCCCAATAATGTCTGGGAGGACAACAAGGAGTGGCAGACATTCTCTTGGCACTATAAGGGGGCCAGCAGCAAATGTGTCCACAGGCAAAGGTGGACGTGGTGGTCAGTCCTCAGTCAGGGCTTCATTCCTCTGTTTAGTGAGTTTGCCGTGCTATTCAGCCACAGCATGCAGAGGAGGTGTTGGACTGGCTTACTAAACCTTCCTCATCCTCCTCATCCTCTGTCACACAAGCAGAGACAAGTGTGCAGTCCTCTGCAGTTGCCAGAGTGGATAAACCTCCTTGTCCACATATATTCCTGCCATACCCCTAACATCAGCCATGGAGGAGTCAGCGAGTTATTTGACCACAGCATCAGCCACTTGCTCCTTGATGATGCCCAGCTATTACTGGATTCAGAACCTAGAAAGTGGGGAGAACACTGGTAGACAAATAGGCATTCATGTTCCCCCAACTGCAGCGTATTGCCAAGTTGTCTCCAGTGGTAATGATGATGATGAAGATGGAGGAGATGGAGATGATGATGATGATGATGAGGTCACTGATATGACTTGGGTGCCAGATAGAGCAGAGGAGGAAACTGAAGGTGAGGCGGCACAACCCCAAGGAGGCTGACATCAATAAAGAGTAGAGAGCAACCACCCTATTCCATCACATTCTGCAGGTGTTATCTCCCGGAATACTTCCCAAAGCTCAGCTGTCTGGGCCTTTTTCAGCACATCTGCAGCAGATTGCACCATTGCTATCTGCAAACTGTGTCTCAGGCACATCAAACGTGGCAAAAACACCAGCCATTTGGGTACCACATGCTTAACAAGACATTTAACGTCCAACCACTCAGCCCGTTGACAAGAACACATAAAAGCCACATAAAAGGGGCACAAATCTCTCCCTCCTCCTTACCCACTTCAGTCTGCCCCTGCTATACCGAGTCATTACCTCTTAGCAGCCTCCACTGACAGGGATGATGGTATAGCACAGGGTGCAGGGTGTCCCAGGTCCTAGCAGCACATCTGCCAGCAGCACACCACCAGCTGTAGACTGTAGCCAGCAAATTTCTCTGCCCCATCTTGCCATGGAGAATGTGATTTTGTCAAATTTGCAGAATGACCCTACTTTCTGTGCAAATGCGCAGAATTTGATGGCTTAGAGCTTAGTCTGCTGCCTCTGCTAGGGAAAAGGTATCTTTTGAGCATGGCCTTTGAAGGTGAACTCCTCTTTGTAAAAACCATTGAGGATTACATTGAGGCAGTTGCCTCACTATTCATAATTATACCCCCTTATTGATTTGTCCTCTTCATATTGAAGGTTCACCTTCATCACTGGAGGTGGAGGAATGTCTACTTACATTTGCTTCAGCTTAGAACAGAGACATCCTGGCCTTTTATTTAATTTTGCCATTAGTAGAGGTACGCATTGCTGTCTTTCACAAAAAGCAAACAGTTTTCCTACACCTTCTTACAGCCTAAGTTCTCATTCACACTGGCACTGCCAAACCTGTGTTTACATGTGTTTTGATATAAGGTGATTAAGCTAAGTCTGGCAAAAGCATTTTAATGAGTTGTGCCAGTCCAAATGTATAGGTTTTGAAGACTTGCAGCCCACTTTTATTAAAAAACAAAACTAAAAGTTCACAATGCAAAGGTTGGCCACACAGGTCATACAGCAAAACAACAACCGAAAATGCTGAGGCACATGGATCTCTTCAGCAGCACCACTGCTCTTGTTGGGTTATTTCAGCCAGCTCCCTGTCTCTCTCAGCTCACTCAGCCGTATGTTGTAGCACCTCACTGCATGGGCCCACTCCTAGCCTCTAGACAGTGTTCTCCTGCTCCCCCCCCCCTCCCTGAGTTCGCTCATTCTTCCAGAGACTTACAGACTCCCTACAGCCCCTGTATTTGCTAGCCTCCTCAACTTTTTCAGTCTCCCAGACGCTCTCTTGGTTCCCAAGACTCATGTAGCTGTCCTGAGTTTCCCAGTCCTGTGGTCCGGTGCCAACATGGGGTGCAGTCTCTGGCAGGAACAAACAGCTTTCATCACAGGGCTCAAATGGGAGCTCTGAGTTATGAACAGGTTTGGCTTATAAAGACCCTGCACAACTGTGTACTCACCCAGCCTGCAGGCCTCCAGCAAAACTCAGACACAGGATTGAAGACTCTGTCCCATACCTCCCAATTTTTTGAGACTGGAACGAGGGACACCTATTAGAAAAAGTATGTAGGCATAGGATACACCCCCTGCTATGCCCCCTTAACCACTTGACCACCAGGCGAATTACAGCACTCGTCTCCTACATGAAAAATCATCATTTTTTTGCTAGAAAATTACTCAGAACCCCCAAAAATTATATATATATTTTAGCAGAGAACCTGGGGATTAAAATGGCAGTCATTGCAACTTTTTCATACGGTATTTGCACAGCAATTTTTCAAACGCAATTTTTTTGGAAAAAAAAACTGTTTCATGAATTAAAAAAAAAACAGTAAAGTTAGCCCAATTTTTTTGTATAATGTGAAAGATGATGTTATGCCGAGTAAATAGATACCTAACATGTCATGATTTAAAATTGCGCACACATGTGGAATGGCGCCAAACTTTGGTACTTAAAAATCTCCATAGGCGACGCTTTACATTTTTTTACAGGTTACCAGTTTCGAGTTACAGAGGAGGTCTAGTGCTAAAATTATTGTTCTCACTCTAACGTTCGTGGCGATACCTCACACGTGTGGTTTGAACACCGTTTACATATGTGAGCGGGGCTTACATATGCATTCGCTTCCGTGCGCGAGCATGCGGGGATGGAGGCGCGTACGTTTTTTTAATTATTTATTGTTTATTTTACTTATTTTTTTTTATTTTTACACGGTCTCTTTACATTTTTTTTTATCACTTTTATTCCTATTACAAGGAATGTAAACATCCCTTGTAATGGGAATAATGCATAACAGGTCCCTTTTATGAAGAGATATGGGGTCAATAAGACCCCTCATCTCTCCTCCAGGCTGGAAAGACTGAGATAAAAAAAAAAATGAATGATCCTGGCCTTTCCAGCCGTGTCCATGTCTTTGCCCGGGCCTCCGAGGGTCATAGAGATGACTGGTGACCAGATGGTCACCAGTCATCTCCTTGACAAACATCTGGCAGCGACGGATTTGTTCACCGGGCTGCCGATGGCACAGGCTGGCCCGGAGAAACACCGGAGAAGAGTGTGGCGGGAGGGGGGGAGTTGTCCCTTCCACTGACGATAAGAATGATCAATCGGCTAAACTGCAGCTATGATCTTTCTTATTCTGCACAGAATCGCTGGCAAGAAAGAATGATACCTGAATGTTGCTTGCAGCTGCAGGCATCATTCAGATATCAGAGCTCAAAGTAAATGATGTCATATGACGTCCTTGGTGGTTAAAGGAGAATTAAACAAAAAAAAATATTAAACCCACAAGTGCTTTTATACCACTATTGTTCCTTTTTACTGCCTTTTTAAATTTACAAATGCAGCAATTTGGAATTTGGATGAAAGGTGAAGCACTGGGAAACATTTTTTGAAACATAAAAAGTGCATTTTATACTACTACTATATAGATCAGACCAAAATGAGGGACACACGAGGAGGAATGAGGGACAGAGAGACTTTGTTCCAAATCAGGGACAGTCCCTTGACATCAGGGACAGTTGGGAGCTATGCTGTCCCACCCAAGACACTTTGGAGCCTTCAAACTCCAAACCCTGATTTGGGATTACAATGCCCAGAGAAAGCTTAAAACACAGATTTCTCTGCTCACAATAAACATTTAACTTTCACTTTGAGTATCCTCTGTCATTTCTATATCCGTTTCCCAAACTCACACCTTGGCAGGTCCTCGCACTGTCACAATGTTTACAGGACATTTCTAAACACATATATGTGCATGTAATGATTTTTCAATGATGCCATTTACAGTCTGCATTTAGGTGAGTTCATTTTAGCTGCATTTAGAGAAAATTGTAATATGCGCATCTAGGATCTGATTAGAAATTCTAAATGTTGCTAGAAGAATGTATACTATACGCGCTTGAATGCCACTAAAGCAGGATCCTCTAAACACAAAAAAAGTAATCTGGGAGGCATTACACTTGTTTATACTTCCTAAATGACTTGGTAACAGTCTGAATGAGGCCTTACAGTCGCAAGGGGTGGTCATCTCTTTACTTTTTAGGAAGACTTGCAAGGAATTTCCAACCCGTATTCAGGGCTCCTTGTCCATTTAGGGACACATTGGGGTTGATTTACTAAAGGCAAATCCACTGTGCACTACAAATGCACTGCAAGTGCACTTGGAAGTGCAGCCATGTAGATTTAAGGGGAAGATATGAAATGAGAGGAAGCTCTGCTGATTTCTATCATCCAATCATGTGCAACCAAAAATGCTGTTTTTTATTTTCCTTGCATGCCCCCCTTAGGTCTGCACTTGCAGTGCATTTGTAGTGCACAGTGGATTTGTCTTTAGTAAATAAACCCACCTGTGATGGGGTATATTAAATATCTACAGTATGCGATCTTCGATTCAGTCCTTGCATTATTGAAGAAATCAACATACTCTGTGGTGTTATTTTATTAGCCCCTTATTTACTGCCTGATCTTTATATCCCACGGTGCCTTGGAGATCTTTCACTACAAGGCTCCTGAGCTCAATTCCTTGAACCCTTTGCTAAAATGCTATTGCTCACTCTTGTCCCTTTTGGTTGTTTCTGCATCCTTCTCAGGCTCTTTCCCTGACCTTGTACCATCTGGGGTACCTGGATCTACTCCTGCCAACATTCTTGTTCACAGTCTTCCTTCATCACAAAAATGTTGCCTGTGCTGGGTCCCATGTACAGGAAAATATGTTGTACTCTCATTGGCACTCCTTGGTTATCCCTCCCTGAGAATTCCCCTTAGGTTCTGTTGATGGACTCTTTTGGGGCAGCCCATGCCTTGTTTTCTCAACTCCGCTTACTAGGACTCTCCTCCTCACAATGCGGGGAAGGTTAGCTCTACAACCTTGAGCCTTTTTACTCTTTATTGCAATAACACATATCTCCCTGGCATTCAACCCTTAGGTACTGCTCTGAGCTTTGATAAATTCTTCTCTCCTCATATCAGGGTTGAGGATTAAAAGTTTCCCATTTTATGGGTTAAGAAGCTATTTCTACTCTAGCCTTCTCAAAAAGCTTTCCTCTCCACATGTGGTCTTTAGGTACCCAGCACTTGCCTCCAATACCAAAGATCTTCTGTTATGTAACTGTTCTATACATTTGCATCCAGAAACCTCACAGCATCTTTATTCACTTAGTTTGGGTGTCCCAGATTGTTTCCCCAAAACATCCCAACTTTTCTGCTGAAGGGCACTTGGGTGAGGTTTGTACTTGTTTTACTAACCTTTGAAGAGCCTGTTGTCCACAGAAGGGTCCCTTCCTGGCAGGAACTCTAGAAAGAAAGTAATGTCCAGCCAGAAAAATGCCTTGTTATGTCATGTTATTTGTTCTTCTGCGAGGCTTATAACCCCCTTCCAGCAGACTGTGTGCTGTGCTAGTTAGTTGTAGTTTGGTTATTATGTCTTCTTTTAGGATCATTAGGATGGTATGGCTGTCCATCTCCTTCCGGTGAGAGTCAAAACCTTCTCTACAAAATGTGTGAGCAGAGTACTTTTCTCATGGGAGAAGTGCTCTGGCTCTGGAATGTATATTGATTGTGTATGCTGTTAGTTGCAGGGACCTGTAGCTAGGAATGTTAGTCATAATGTACAGGTGTAAATCATTTACGGAGATGATGTCTATTTTTGTACTTAAATTATTTGTACAGTTCCCCTTTCCAAGTTTGTTCCCTTTCCCCCTCCCTTTTTCTTTATGGGATGCCCATGCTCTTGGGCCCAGGAGCCATTTTTTCTAAATTTCTCAGCTGGGGACAAGCTGAGGTTTGGTGGGGGGTGAGTGTATCACCCTCTACCTTTAGGAGCTCTGACCAATCCCCAACTTGGATTGGCAGGGGGCAGGCCTCCTTAAGTACCTGGGGTGAGCCCAGTCTGGGAGGAGAGTTCGGGTGGAAGAGATGGACACGGAGTACTGAGGCTGTAGGGGCCTTAAGGGAGCCCCCAGTCTGGGGGGTGACCTCGGCCTGGGGTTTGTGTGCATCCTGGAGGATAGTGAGATCCTGGAGCAGAGGCACATGTGAGAGAGCAGGAGAAGGACAGCGGGAGAGAGTACTGCCAGGAAGGTCTCTGGGAAAGAAACTGTGTCAGTGAGTGATACACACCCTGGGAAGCTGGAAGAGGCATGCCGGAGGAGATTGGGAGTGAGAGACAGTCTGAGAAGGGTGCAAGAGCCAGTTGGGATTGTGGTGTCACAGTGGCAGTGGAGAGGGCCATTGCAGCTAGGATGGCTGGCAGAGCCTAGAAGAGGATGGTCTGGGAGCAGTAGTGCATCAGGCTAGCTAGCACACTCAACAAACTTTTCTACACAATAGGGGCCCGCGGTCCCTGCCTGCAAGGGGCAGTTACTGAGGCCTGGTCAAAGCCAGAGCAGGCCTCACCATGCACTAGCTAGGCTGGGAAGCAAGTGATGTGCAGGAGGAGTTAAATGAGAAGCAAGTGAAGTGCTGAAGAAAGTCAAGAAGTGTATATACTGAGAGTATATAGAAGGTCCCAAAAAGAACTGTTGATCCTAGGGGCATCCCATAACTACCCCTTTCCCCGTCCAAGTTCAATCCCCTAATAAACAACAAAACAAAGTACAGACCTGTTCTGTGACTCCAGTGGGAAGGAAAAGTGTGCTTGTGAACAGTGTGACAGGTGGAACCACTACTTCCAGGAACCCCTACGGGGGCATGGCTACATGTAAATCCCATATCTTGGAGTATAGTACAGAACACAGATCTATCCCCCCTTTCCTCTGTGACCTCCTTACTACTTGCTACCAAACGGGAGCCTCACGGAGTGGGCAGGGTTATATTGGTATACTGGGGTGCAAGTTTTTGCCAGAGTCCAATCACCTGAAGATGGTGGCATATAACCCAATAATCAATTCCCTTGTCTGGTTCTGTACTCCAAGCTATGGAATTTACAGGTATGTCAAAATTCCTTTTATAAAGTTTACGTTTTGGATAGTGTAGGGAACCCCCCCCCCACCCCATAAGAATATTTTTTGTCCTTGTCTTGCTGGGGAGGTTTCCCTTCACTTCCTGTGTTAAAAGAGAAGTGTGGCTTTAAAAAAATAATCATACTTACCTAGATGGCTGCAGCACTGATCCCAGCTGCAGCTGTCCCCCAGCACCTCTAAAACTGAGAACTGAGCAATCAAGGACTGCTGATTGCTCAGTTCTCATTCTTCAGCCTGCAGAGGGCTGGTGACTGTCAGTCACCGAATCTCTGCTCTGCTCCTCCAGCGCTCAATGCAGTTCCAGGCTGTGGAAGGGGCGGGAGCAGCTGGTTCAGGTTCTCAGTGACTCGCTGAAAGGCTGATCCAGCTGCTGGTCCAGGCATCTGAGTGGACCCTGACTGTATCTTTCCTGAGCCTGAACTGGCTGTGTGACGTCAGCTCACAGGGGGCTTTAGCCCGCTGTCGGCTGAAAATGGGTCACATGAGTGCAGAACAAACTGCACTCCAGTGATCCATAGGAGAAGCATAACCAAAATAGTTTTGGCTATACTTGTACTTTAAGCATGCAATATAAAATGAACAGACATTTTCCTGAATTGAGTAAATTCCCTCTAAGACTGGCCATAGATGAGTAATTTCTTTATTGTTCAACAATCGGGTTGAACAAAAAAATGACTTGATTCCCCTATTCACACATTCAAGGTGGATGGGGGAATTCTCCCTTGCTGAGCTATTGTATTCTGACTGCGAGGAGACTTCCCCACTGTCAGAATATACAGATCAGCATTGCAGGCTATAGCCCGCAGTGCTGATCAAGCGTCAAAAATCTGACAGGCAGGTTGAGCAGACTTCTGTACAACCACCATGCCCATACATCAAAATTTAGCCTGTCTTTGCTGAACCGGCCAAATTTCGATCCATGTATGGCTGGCTTTAGACAGTTGTCACAAAAATGTTGATTCCCATTGGAAGATGTCACCTCACCTCTTTTTTCAAGACAACTCTTAAAGTGTAATTACACTGCATCTCAGCACCACAAACCAAAAAACAATGTAATTATTTTTTAAAAATAAGCAAACTCATTGATCCATCCATGTCTCCATGCTTTATTTTGCTTAGAAATCACTTTGAAAAACACCCCTTGCATTTCTGACCATGGCCAAATTGAGTAAGGGCAGATAATTCATATAGCTTTTACTTCCTGGTATCCATCTGCCCTTAGCTCAAGCATGCAGGAGGGTCTGCTTAGCTGTGAAAACCCCTCCTCCCCTCCTGAAGACTCCTGGATGTATAACATTATTTGCCTAGGCCTGGAAGCCAAATATGTATTTTCCTAACAATTTATTAATGCTAGCAGCGTAAGGACTGAAAATACTCGATGTTGATATGTTGATTGAGAGAGTGAAATTCCACTATAAATTTTGAATTTTTTTCAAATTTTCTGACTAGGTGAAAGTGGTCACCAGAAGAAATAGAGGGGTGACTCTCCCAAACAGGAACATAGACCACGATAAAAAAAAAAAAACTACCAATGGGTCTTACCCTTACCTTGAAATATACTTTACGGAAAATTCACGGGAAACTGCAGATAATTTCCAACTGCATGGCTTAAGTGACTGGCAATCATATCAAAATCATCCATTTGATTTGGGTTAAAAGGTGAACCACAGGCAGATATAAAGACCACCAATAAATGTGGTTATGTATTAATTTAAAAAATCATTAAACATATTTTAACCCCTTCCTTACCGGGCACTTAAACCCCCCTCCTGCCCAGACCAATTTTTGGCTTTCAGCGCTGTCGCATTTTGAATGACAATTGCTCAGTCGTGCGACGTTGTACCCAAATAAAATTTGCGTCCTTTTTTTCCCACAAATAGAGCTTTCTTTTGGTGGTATTTGATCCCCTCTGCGTCATTTCTGATCGCCGCTATAAACAAAAAATGAGCGACAATTTTGCAAAAAAGAACAATATTTTTTACTTTTTGCTAAAGTAGAAATCCATTAAAAAAATTATTCATCAGTTTTGGCCGATATATATTCTTCTACATATTTTTGGTAAAAAAAAAAACCGCAATTGGCGTATATTGATTGGTTTGCGCAAAAGTTATCGCGTCTACAAACTGGGAATTGATTTATGGCGTTTTTATGATTTTTTTTTTTTTTTACTAGTAATGGCGGCGATCTGCGATTTTTATCGGGACTGCGATATTGGGGCGGAAATGTCGGACATTTTTTACACATTTTTGGGACCAATGACATTTATACAGCGATCAGAAATTTAAATGTCCACTGAGTACTGTGTAAATGTCATTGGCAGTGAAGGGGTTAACCAGCAGGGGGCAGTGAAGGGGTTAAATATGTTCCCTGGGTGTGTTCTAACTGTGGGGGGGCAGGGCTGGCTGGGACATAACAGATCTAACTGATTCCAGTGACAGGGATCAGTAGATCTGCTTGTCCCCTGTCACAGAACGGGGAACCGCCGTGTTTACAACAGCGGTTCCCCGTTCTGAGGCTCCTAAAGGTGATCGGCGGGTCTCGGACGGACATCGAGTCTGCCTGACCCACGGGCACGCTCGCGCGCGCCGCCGCTGCCGCCAGGGGGCGCGCCTGGAGCGCGCCTGGAGCGTGCGCAGTGGAGGACGTCCATGGACGTCCTCCGGGCATTTCAGGTCCGCGCTGGAGCCATACTTCGGCTATAGCTCGGACCTGGAGTGGTTAAGTACCTGAACTATGATAGAATATTCAGTCAGAGAGGAAGGGGCAACAGTATTAACCAATAAGGTGTGCTGCACCTAGGGTTGCCACTTCAGCCCCGGAAGGATTTCACACTTTAGGACCAGAGCACTTTTTGTGATTCGGCGCTGCGTCGCTTTAACTGACAATTGTGCGGTCATGCGACGTTGTACCCAAACAAAATTTGTGTCCTTTTTTTCCCACAAATAGAGCTTTCTTTTGGTGGTATTTGATCACCTCTGCGTCATTTCTGATCGCCGCTATAAACAAAAGAAGAGTGACAATTTTGCAAAAAGACCCAAATTTATTACTTTTTGATAAAATACAAATACAAAAAAAAATATAAAAAAACATTTTTTTCATCGGTTTTGGCCGATTTATATTCTTCCTCATATTTGTGGTAAAAAAAAATCGCAATTGGCATTTATTGATTGGTTTGCGCAAAAGTCGCTGCGTTTACGGATGATGAGAATTAATTTCTGGGGTTTTTATTTTTTTAAATTTTTTACTAGTAATGGCGGCGATCTGTGATTTTTAGCGGCACTGCGATATTTCAGCGGACATGTCGGACCATTTTGACACTTTTTTGGGACCATTGGCACTTATACAGCGATCAGTGCTATAAAAATGCACTGATTACTGTGTAAATGCCATTGGCAGTGAAGGGGTTAACCTGCAGGGGGCGCTCTAAGGGTTAACTGTGTTCCCTGGGTGTGTTCTAACTGTGGGGGGACTGCCCTGGCTGGGGAAAGGGGATGATCACAGCTTCCATATACAGGAAGGCTGTGATCATCGCCCTTCCCCCTTCAACAGAGATCCGTGTTCACTCCGTTCTTTCAGTGCGGGGGAGCCATCGTGGGTAGCCGGCGGCGATCGAGTCTGCCACACCCGCTCCCTGGCTCCCCCCGAACACAGTGAGCGCGCGGCATGCCTTCGGCGGCGCGCGCGCTCACAATGCTAGTTATCGTGCCCGCCGTCCTGTGACGCCGGTTCGCGCAAACGAGCCACCTTGCCGCCGTCACGCTGCAGCGGGCGGTCGGCAAGTGGTTAAACCCAAACACATATGAATTGAGGCTAATTTAATACAGATGAGGCACTAAGTGAGTTTAATTACCACCTTAATCAGCCACAGAACCTGTGGAATTAATATGTGTTCGGGTTTAAAGGGATGAGGTGGCAACCCTAGCTGCACTGCACATGTGCTTAGAATGAAGATGCTGACTGGAGGAGAAAGCAGAGGGAGGACCCATCAGTCATTAGCTTCTTTACTGTCCAGTCAAAGGCTGGGGCTAGGGAGATAACTTAGATGAATTGTACTATCTACTGTAGAGAAAAATGGGGTCACTGTCCTGGCTATGCACTGTGGCAGGTTTGTGTAAATTTCAGAACTGACTGAGTGAAATACAAATTATTTGGCAGGTAAAATAACCACCAGTTATGTATTGAACTGTGCATTTAACCTGCTTATCTACAGTCCAGACATAACTCACATTCCTATGTTTTTGGTTGACATGGGTAAACAGATCATCTGTCAGCTGTGTGTCTGTCCTAATGTTCTATAGTGAGATCTCACCTAGAAATTGGATTCCTCATCCCCACTCTTGCCCCTAGAAGTATACAAAGCTCATCAGGTAGTGTAGATCTCTGCTGTATTGTCTCAATTGGGAAATCTGTTGGTCTCTCTGAGTGCGTTCTTTAAACCCAGCACATTATTCTGTGTATGCAGCTCAGAATTCTGTATATATAAAAATAGAAAATAAACAGGACACTAACAGAGAACAAAAAAAAAAAAGACTGCAGATGTCTTTACTGAGGGCCAAATGAAAAGTATCTTGGGATATAAAGAAGAGGTACATCTTAGTGAGATGTAAGGCTTATGCTCAGAATTCTTTCCGTGTTTGGAAGTCATGTGCATTTGAGTCATCACTGTGATCGTAAAGTGTTAGTGCAGATGAACAATAAAATTGTTCTTTAGAATGCAAGCCAGTTTCTGACAAGTATGTAAAAATAGGCACAGTAGTTGTAGAAATATGCGTGTAGTTTGAATTTTTATTTTCTGGTTTGTAGAAGACATTCTATATATTTGATACTGCATGTTATGCTATCATACTCTGTTGATGCCCACTGTCATTGAGGGAAATATTGTCCTGCACTTACAATTTGACTACCCTGTGGCACCTCTGGCAGCTTCCACTACCATAAACATAGATGCTAGGCTCTATTAAGTGTGCATGTTAATGTTGAGAGATAATGAAACACAATATCCAGCAACGCAATGCAGAATTTTAGCAGCCTGCTGAGGGGCACCCCATATTGCAATGTGGAATACACCGGAGAAGGGCTTTCCTTAGCATTGCTGTGTCTGAATCCACAAAGTAGCATTCTACAACCACTTATAGTTCTCAGGGGTCTCCCTCTACCATTACCCCATCTACTTTTGGGATATTGGTTGTGGGAGTTTGGAGTAAGGTTGCCACTTTTTCTTCAAGCCAAACCCGAACACTTTAGCGACGCTAAAGTGCATACACTATTGGATTTTAACAGACCCGGGACACCTTTAGGTACTCAAAAGAGGATAGCAATGTGGCACACATAGTGCCTCCTCACCTTCCTGGCCCGTCCTGTTCCGAGCCACATTCCTGTTTGAATAATGTGTCCAGGTTTCAGGCGGACTGAAACCTGGACACATGATTCAAAACCTGGACTGTCCAGGTAAATCCTGGACAGATGTCAACCCTAGTTTGGAGGATGACAGATTCTCTTTAAATGCTGGAGGTTGAGTTCAGTTAACTTCACTAGAGAATCTTCATATGGTGCTGAAAATACTACTAGACACCACAGTGAAGCATGTACATTAAAATGTAAATCCAGACAAATGTGAGCAGCAAATAACATTTAATACAATATCTAATATTAAAAAAAAAATAAATGCAATAGTTACATTGGTGTCAAGATTGATAGGGTTGTATTCAGCCCCCTTTACTCTGATACCCCTAACTAAAATCTAGTGGAAACAATTGCCTTCAGAAGTCACCTAATTAGTAAATACTGTATTTTTCGCACCATAAGACGCACCTGACCATAAGACGCACCTAGGTTTTAGAGGAAGAAAACAAGAAAATAAAATTCTGATCCAAATGGTGTACTAAAATATTTAGCAGTGCAGCCATATACCAGATCCATGAAATACAGCCATACACCAGATCCATGAAATACAGCCATATACCAGATCCATGAAATACAGTCATATACCAGATCCATGAAATACAGTCATATACCAGATCCATGAAATACAGCCATATACCAGATCCATGAAATACAGTCATATACCAGATCCATTAAATACAGCACATAGGAGTGTCCATTAAATTCAGCACATAGGAGTGTCCATGAAATGCAGCAATATAGCAGTCCCATGAAATACAGCCATACCTGTGTCCATCCTGACAGAGCTGAGAGGGAGATTCATATCTCCCGCCACCACCGCGCTGTGATGATGTCATCACCCTGCGCCTAGTGGAGCTCCACTCTGCAGCCAGACCCCATTCATAAATAAGACAGAGCAGCTCCAGCCGCCGCAGTACTTCATTTGGCCACTGGGGCCGAATGAAGCACCAGTGGCCAAATTAAGTACTGCGGCTGCTCTGTCTTCTCACTGTGTGAGATCAGAGCAGAGCGCTCTATGCTGCATTACACTGCGGGCTCCCGGCGGCGACGAGGGGGGGCGGGTTTTTTAAGGTATTTGCACCATAAGACGCAGGGAGACTTTCCCCCACTTTTTAGGGAAAAAAAAGTGCGTCTTATGGTGCGAAAAATACGGTACCTCTCAGGGCTTTTCAGGACTCAGGTTGCTCAGCTGTCGGTTAATTGCCAGCACTCATCGTTCCATTCGGGCTCACTTGGTGATCATTTCCTGCTCGTCACTCCAGACCCCTTTGGCTATTTAAACTATATTGTATATTAAAGCAAGTAGCAGCGCATATCAAATAAATGACAATACCAAGAATCAATCGGTTAGATGGTATAAAATCCAAATATGAAGAAGGCACACAAAAAATACATAATCAATGATAGATCTCAATGCAAATCATGTTATTGTCCATATAAAAATCATGTATAAAGGAGAGTTTCTCATGAAAGAAAGCTGACACCCAGTGTAGGAAGGCTGGACAGTCCATATAAAAAATGCATTGAGTGAGAATCCACCACCGATGATAGCACCGCTCATAATCATCAGATGGGAGCACATTCAGGCACATTCAGGCACAAACTGCCTGGTTCATTTCTCCTGTGCCATCATCCTAGGCAACATATCTGAAGATTCTCTGCTATGTTCCTGTTAAAGACTTGCCTGGCTGATGTCCCCTCTGGTTCCTGTTCCTGTTTGCTGCCTCTGACTACGCTGATCTCTGGCTTCCTGATTTACTGGCTTCACTGACTACCCGCTTTGATTACCGAATCCTAGCTATGTTTTGATTACGTTTACTATTTGAACCATTTTTACCACTATATTAAAAGGTGTGATTTTTACTGCATTTTCTGTCTCCATCTGATTCATGGTTCCTGACAGTAGGCAAAGGCCATGAATTCAGAAGATACAGGCAATCCACCTAGTGGTAATATTTTTTCCAGATTGGATGAGCAGGATCACTCCATGGATCAGTTTGGCATAGCGTTACAGACGCTCCTGATTCACACTGCTCACCTGGATTCCCCCACTGTGGCTGTTCCGGTACAACCTGTGTTGCAGGCCGTCGTTGCTGCTGCTCCAGTTTCTGTGCAGGCACCCGCCTCAAATATTACCTCTATAAGAGGCATGTCTGGTTCCACTCTGCTGCTTCCCCAGCGATTTGGGGGTGATCCAG
>BLSH010363130.1:1413500-1441888 GCA_018402905.1 Glandirana rugosa
GTATATTGACAAGATTTTAGTAGAAGTTTGATCCCGTTCACGTTTTTGTAGGGCACTTGCCCTAGTTTGAAGATGATTTTAGAACAGTTATATGGCTTCTACCGTTAATTGATACTTTTCAGACACAGTTTGAAGATGATCCACATTCACCTCCATTTTTGCATTTTTTATGTTTTTATTTTTTTAAAAATATTTAAAGTTATTTCCCTGTCCCCATTTTTTTGTAGGGCACTTGCCCTACCCTTACCCCCATTTTACTTCCTTTTGCAGCCCTCTGGGGCTTTCCAGGACTTTCCTACAGCCATTTTTGTGCCTAAAAGTTCGGGTCCCCATTGATTTCAATGGGGTTCGTTGTCCGTGCAATCGTTCGGGTTCCGTCCGGACCCGGACCCGGACTTTGTCCCGAAGTTCGGACGGACCAGCAGAACCCGAACGTCCAGGTGTTCGCTCAACTCTACTCCTGACACAAAACTCATCTCCACATACAGTATTACAGGTCTCTCACTTCACTCCATGACTAAAACTGACGAACTGATATTCCAGAGGTGACGGAGGATACCTGGCAAGAGGTTTTACCACTCTAGGTCTCCTCGGTCATCTCCTCTCGAGACAAGATCATACAAACCAAATTGTTATACAGATCTTACTACACACCTTGCTTGCTCTACCAAATGGGAAGAGTGTCCTCTGCAACTTGTTCTAGATGCAACGTGGCTGATGGTACACTCTTTCATATGTTATGGGAATGCCCACTGATTAGGAAATTCTGGTCGGATGTTACAGCTTTCATCAGGTCTATAACACAGATACCTAATGTCTGTAATCCTTTGAGATGTCTACTGGGACATGTGGATGATGATAGTTTGTCCAAAAATGTACAGACACCTTTGCGTATAACCCTGTTTTCCTCAAAAAAGACTATCACTATGCTTTGGAAGTAAACATCTGTTCCCAGTATATCTTTCTGGCTTAACATTATTAATCTGGCACTTCTCCTATATAAACTAACATACAAGGCTAGAGGATGCCCATGAAAGTTTAGTAAATTTTGGGATCCCTGGGTTAACTCCAATAGTACCATACCGTCTTCAATATAACTTATAGTATTGGCAGTTTATTTCAAACCACAATGATAGTTGTCTGCAAACATGACTGGAGTTTCAAGATACCATATTTTCGTTACATTCTTCTGAACTGTGAATCGCTGATGTATATTCTATATCAATATGCTGTGATCTATCTGTTGTCTGGATACATTATAAATATATCCAAATGATGATTGAGGAATGTTTGCTCTAATATTGCTGTACATGTCTGTATGTACTGTATGATTTTAGTCTTTGTATGAATAAAACAGGTTTTTAAAGAGGATCAAGCTCCAATAGATTTTTTTTCAGGACTATACAATAGCACTTAATATTCACATTATGTTTGATTGTCCAGAAGTCCAAAAGTCAGGGTTTTGTCCTTAATTGATATGTAAAGCAAGGCATAATCATTATTGCTTCACTGGGATTAATGCAAATGTGGACAGGAAGTTATCCATAGAACTCCTAGCAACACATTGCATAGCTAAAAGAGTTCCATATCCTCTTTACCCTCCAATGAGAAAGAAGCTTGGCCCCTATGATTGTAAGCCCCAAAGCAGCCACAAAGTCTGCTTCAACATTTGTTTCTCTTATATACAGTGCTGATTGAAAAAGTTCTAATTCTATTAAAGCATAAGGAACAAGGATCATGCTACATCAAATTTAAAAGTTCCAGACGCAGTAGATCTTTAGTCATATGTACCAACACAGCAACAATACATAATTGAGTAAGCAATCTTTGCTTTGGGGCACCACACCTCCCTATTTTCATTACATAATTATTCTCAATAGGGGACATGATTAATTCAAAGTCCTGTAGAAAACAAACATATACAATTAATATACACAATGTTAATACTAAAAAAAATGTAATGATCTAATACTAGCTGGCATGCCACAATGATATCACCAGATTTCCTGCCAACCAATCAAATAATTCCCAGCCACATTGCTAAAACCAGACCTTATCACTGACTGCTTGAGTTCAGTTTATAGTGAGGCTTTAATGAAAACTGGAAATTAAAACTATATAAAATACACTATTAGCTTTTTATTTCTAGAATTTTACAAATAGACCACACGGGTAAATATTTATAAGCTTTTGAAGAACAATGGTGTTGCAAAATTGTTGGTTGGAAGGTTTTGTAAAGTTTATCTTAGTTGACACTTGAGAGATTTAACTTCTGTCTTTGTTGTATACATATTTAAAATTACTAAAAAGTGTAGAGAATACGTATTCTATGCACACAATAATGTATTCCCATGTGTTTTATGACTTTTGGAAGAAAAATAAACTTTAACTTACAACTTTAATAGGTGAAGCATTTCATGACAGTGAAACATTTGAAAATTCTGTTAGTGATTTACATTATAAGCACATTGCATAGACTGGATAAAACTGGTACTAATTAAAGACATTTCTTTCAATGTTGCAGTACTTAGAATAATTTGTGGATTCCATATGTTAAAGTCCATGTGTTAGATTCCTAAAAGATATGCTTGACCATATGTATGCTCAGTTCTATGACTGAGAAATGTCATAGAATTTTCATTTATAATATTTAATCTCTAACAGAAATTATATACTTAGGAAAGGTTGGGCAGGTACTGTATATTTCCCAGAGGAGTCTACTAGAACCAATAATAGACGTAACGATTGTAAATGCACAGCAAGGCTCAAAATGTAATGTTTGCATTCTGCAATTTAAATTAGCTAGGTCCCTTAGGCTAACCATACATAATACAATGTTTGTGGGCAATTTCCTTTAGATTTACCTTCAGCTCTGTAGTGCAATGCCTTGCCTGATTGTATAAAAATTGAAAGTGTTTAGGTTTGACCTCATATTATATGTTTTTGGTAAATCTAAAGGAAAATTGTACAAGACAGTTGTATAATGTATGGCCAGCCTTTGTGGACTGTGGTAATGTTATCTATGGAAAAACAAGCTTCTCTAATGATTGCTGCCCAAACATGAGGGGACCACAATGTTTTAAGCCTCAAAAAAGGAAGAGTGCACTTCATAGGGTCGTGACCATCTTTCAGACTTTCTAGTTGGATACTGAATCTCTGGGAAGATTAGCAGCTTTTTATGTAAATACATGATAAAGACAGGTCACACCACAAAATAGGTAGGTGCCTTATATACAGGATCTCACAAAAATGAGTACACCCCTCACATTTTTGTAAATATTTCATTATATCTTTTTATGTGACAACACTGAAGAAATGACACTTTGCTACAATGTAAAGTTGTGAGTGTATAGCTTGTATAACAGTGTAAATTTGCCGTCCCCTCAAAATAACCCAACACACAGCCATTAATGTCTAAACCCACTGGCAACAAAAGTGAGCACACCCCTAATTAAAAATGTCCAAATTAGGCCCAGTTAGCCATTTTCCCTCCCCGGTGTCATGTGACCCGGTCTCAGGTTTGAATGGGGAGCAGGTGTGTTAAATTTGGTGTTATCGCTCTTACTCTCTCATACTGGTCACTGGAAGTTCAACATGGCACCTCATGGCCATGAACTCTCTGAGGATCTGAAAAAAATAATTGTTGTTCTACATAAAGATGACCTAGGCTATAAGAAGATCGCCAAGACCCTGAAACTGTGCTGCAGCACAGGAGCCAAGACCATACAGTGGTTTAACAGGACAGGTTCCACTCAGAACAGGCCTCCTCATGGTCAACCAAAGAAGTTGAGTGCACGTGCTCAGCATCATATCTGGAGGTTATCTTTGGGAAGTAGACATATAAGTGCTGCCAACATTGCTGCAGAGGTTGAAGGGGTGGTGGAGGTGGGGGGGGGGGTCAGCCTGTCAGTGCTCAGACCATGCGCTGCATCAAATTGGTCTGCATGGCTGTCATCCAAGAGGGAAGCCTCTTCTAATGATGATGCACAAGAAAGCCCACAAACAGTTTGCTGAGGACAAACAGACTAAGGACATGGGTTGCTGGAACCATGTCCTGTGGTCTGATGAGACCAAGATAAACTTATCTGGTTCAGATGGTGTCAAGCATGTGTGGCGGCAACCAGGTGAGGAGTACAAAGACAAGTGTGTCTTGCCTACAGTCAGGCGTGGTGGTGGGAGTGTCATGGTCTGGGGTGCATGAGTGCTGCTGGCACCGGGAAGCTACAGTTAATTGAGGGAACTATGAATGCCAACGTGTACTGTGACATACTGAAGCAGAGCATGATCCACTCTCTTCAGAGATTGGGGTTCAGGGCAGTATTCCAACACGATAACAACCCCAAACACTCCTCCAAGACAACCACTGCCTTGCTAAAGAAGCTGGGGATAAAGGTGATGGACTGGCCAAGCATGTCTCCAGACCTAAACCCTATTGAGCATCTGTGGGGCATCCTCAAATGGAAGGTGGAGGAGCGCAAGGTCTTTAGCATCCACCAGCTCTGTGATGTCGTCATGGAGGAGTGGAAGAGGACTCCAGTGGCAACCTGTGATGCTCTGATGAACTTCATGCCCAAGAGGGTTAAGGCAGTGCTGGAAAATAATGGTGGCCACACAAAATATTGACACTTCGAGCCCAATTTGGACATTTTCACTTAGGGGTGTACTCACTTTTGTTTCCAGCAGTTTAGACATAAATGACCGTGTGTTGAGTTATTTTGAGGGGACACCAAATTTACATTTTATACGAGGTGAACACTCACTACTTTACATTGTAGCAAAGTGTAATTTCTTCAGTTTTGTCACATGAAAAGATATAATAAAATATTTACAAAAATGTGAGGGGTGTACTTTGTGCGATACTGTAGCTGTGGGTGTATGGTTAGGTGGCATATATAGGAAACACAGATGATGTCACCAAAATATGGAGAACTGGGAAATACTTCAAAAGTGTTTAAAACAAATGAACATTGTGCTAAATAAATCAAAATACCATATGGAAATTCTACCTTGTACAGAATCTCTTAGTATAGTAAAGACAAAACCTGGGAAGTCAGAGGAAGCCCCACTAACTTTCACATGACATATTTTAGTGTGACAAGGGATGTCATCGAGAGCAATCTAAAGAAAGGGGAGCTGTATATCAGAGATAAGCCTGCGGAAAATGAAAAAAGGCCGCTGGCCAGATTGTGAAGATCTATCTGTAGCCAGACAAATGTCAGCCTCATCATCCACTAATGGAAACTGAAGTGAGTATGAGATGTAAAAGGTTTATAGTGGTGCTTGGTGGGTTGTGCTGTTTTGGGATGAATGGCTGTGCTATACATGACATGCTGCCAGACTGCCTCATACTGTTTACTGTTCACTGTTTCATACTACAACCTCACAGTTCCATTCTGCTACACTTATGCTATACTGGGTGTTATATTCCAAAACTGGCAATCATCAGTGTTGACACTAGTGTTGACACTAATAGACAGAAGTTGTTCATACCACTGAGACTACTGAATTCCACCCTTTTCAAGAAACAGAAACACTTTTACTAGTACTAATAAAAAAATAATCATTTTGTCTTTACAGCTCCAATTAAACAGGATTAAAAAGATGGTTCAAAACAGGCAATATACACATGATGCCATATGAAATATAGATTTGTGTTCTCTGCTTTTCAGTCTCGTGAGGTTTTGGGAGGAAGAGGAGCCATATAATCTGAAAAAATTCAGCACTTGTGGAATTGGTGCTTATTAGAAATGTTTTTACTGATTGGGTAAATTGGCCATTAGTAGGACAATAGGGGAGCCACCAGCAGGATGGTCCCACAGTTCAGGTGCAGGCCGATATAGCACCTTCCTCTTCAACCTCCTCCACTGAACCATAATCAGGCAAGGTATCGCCTGTTGTTCTCGTATACACACATGGAGCCATCAATTCTAAGTACAGCCTCACCTTTCTCCTGCAAACATGCTGCCAGTCTCCTGGACTCTTCTGTTGGGTGACTACTGCCCCGGTTTCCCAACCATACAGCAAGAGGTCTCAAAGAGGGATGAGAACCTTCTACAACATTTTAGGATTGTTTTTTAAAAGGAGATCACAGCTGCCCCAGAACGCATCATTGCAAACCTCACAAAATAAAACAGAGACTTAGCTGGCTGCACAGATCTGCTTGAAAAGAAAATGGAAGATGTCATCAAAGTATTTGATTCCCATTAGTAAAACTTAGAATCTCTGCAGTCTGAGTTGTATAGGGTTTTCTGCAAACTAGATGATTCTAAAAACAGCCTGCTGTAGGACTGTCCAGATCAGAGGCCTCCATTAGTCTATTGAGGACCTACAATCTTCAATCACACAACTACAGGCTGCGGTACCATTCAAACACCTGGAATGTGATAGCATCAACCATACACTTGAACCCAAATGACCCTCTGGACCCTTATGAGACATAATCCTAAAGCTGACTTATTACAAGACTAAAATGGCCCATTTCCAGACAGTCCGTAGCAAATTCTCCCTTGTGCGCCAAGACCACAAGCATGAACTCTCACCCATCACCATTCCGAGGAGGAAGCTCCTAAAAACCTTATCTTTCAGCCTTGAAGACTCATAACATCAAATATATGTAGGCCACAGCATGTTCCTGGGTGAGAACCTGGTGGAATTTAAATCTGGATTTAAAGACATTTTCTGGAGGACAATAGTTTAGGGAGCTGGGCTGGGGAAGGACTACTTTTTCACTGAACAGTGTCACATGGAAGCTGGTTGGCGACAGCCTATTCAGCCTGTTCAGAGGCCCAGACACCAGTTCCAAGTACACCGACAAACATATGCTTATTCTAGGAGATATCTTTTGGTAGACTTATTGCAGTAATTTAAGAGGAGAGAGGAATGCATGTGTTGGATACTCCAAAAATGTAAAACAGGAACAGGACAGATTCTTAAGCAGAAATCATTTAACAGCAGTGTTAAATGTTCCTGGAGGTAGAGGGGACAGCCAGTTTATCCGGGACATGAGCAGTCTCAGTCCTTGCAACAACCTCTGATATTCAACCCCCAAATTACAGGCACACCAGGAGTCCTAAGCAAGGGACCTACGCAAAATGTTTGAAACCATAATCATCATGGGGGCTTACCTTATTTAAGGGCCCAGTGTCAGGGCTGGGCTCAGCTCTCCCTTCTCAGAGCAAGCTGCTCAGCTGAGGGTTAATTGGCAGTCTCAGCTTCCACTCTGTCTCACCTGATGACCATATCCTGCCTCCTTAAGCCAACTCTGCTGCTATATAAACTGCCTGGATGAGATCGCAGATGCCTTGGTCAACTTGGAGAAATCTCTGCTGTGTTTTCCTGTGAAAGACTTTGCCTGTTTGACGTTCCCTTCAGGTTCCTGGATTCAAGACCCTGCTTGGCTGACTCTCCTCCTGGCTCCTGACCCTGCATGCCGTTCGTTTGACCTCACTGATCTCTGAACTCCTGTTTCAATGGCTTGCTGTTACTATCCGCTCTGGTTATTGAACCCTGGCTATATTTTGACCACGTTTACTCTGTTTACATCATTTTACTTTTTTATTAAAAAGTTTGACTTTACTACACTTCTGTCTTGGTCTGATTCATGGTTCCTGACACCCAGGACTTTATTTTTGACAAGAAACTACCCTTCAGACAGTTCCCTGTTCATCACCTTTGTGGGACAAGCTTGCTATTCATGTTGTATAATACCATAATGTTTCACCCTTGTCACATAGTAAAGGTTACTGAAAACTTGGCCACTTGACAGGATGTTATTCATTTTCTTGCACTCCTAGATTGTTAACCTGCCTAGCGGTATTCCCGAGTGTGGCTCGGGGTGGATTTTCAGTACCAAGAGCGGTAACCCCGAGCCACACTCGGGATTGCATCGCTGGATCCAGGCAGCGCTACTCACCTTGTCCCCTGGATCCAGCGATGTCCCCCGCCGTGTCTGCGGGCTGTGTCCGCCGCTCCGATGCCTCTGTGTGCCGGGCTCCGTTCCCTGCGAGCGTCGCGTCGCACGGGGACGGAGACCGGCGGGAAATTCAAAAAGTGAAACACACACAGTACATACAGTACACTGTAATCTTATAGATTACATTACTGTATGAAATCATTACACATCCCCTTTGTCCCTAGTGGTTTGCCCAGAGCCCTGCATGCACTTTTATATAATAAATGTCATTCTTTCTGCCTGGAAACATGACAATGTCCATGGCAACCAAAAATCGACCCTTTACGTTAAAAGTGGTTTTTGATCAGCTAGAAAACAGCGATAGTAAATAAGAATCATTTGCAGAATTGAGTGATACTGATTTTTGGGGAAATTTATCATCAGAAACTGAAAGTGACGACAGCGACAATTCTGCAACTGAGCAAATTTCTGCGTTTTTGGTTTGATTACATTATTGAATACATTTTATTACTATTATATTATTATTTTTGATAATTATTTTTAGTTATTTATTATATTATAATTTATGATTTCATTTTTCAAACTTTTTCATACCCGGGATGTCTACTAGACTGTTGTTTGGACAGATTTAAGTGAGTTATTCCTAAGAATTGCAGGCCTACAATATAAAACCCCAAATTTCCATGCAAAATAATCGTACCGCTTTTGGAACAAAATTCCTGACATAATCATACCGCCAGGGAGGTTAATGTTTAGTGTCTGCCTGGGCTGCTGTTGACCCCAGATATTGTTTGCCAACATTACCTTAGTAGCTCATTATTAAAAACAGAAGGCCTGCTTCGCATTGTGCCATTTTAGATCGCATTTTGGTCGCAAATTGGTCCCTGGTAACATTGTGTACTTTTCCCCCTCTCCTTTCCAATTCACTAGTATTCCTTCCCCTCTCCCTTCTCTTTTTTTCCATTTTCTCTCCCCCTTCTCAGACCTCTTGCCTCCTATTCCCTTATTTCCTTCCCCCTGTTTTCCAATCCTCCCACTCTCCCTTTATAATTTTAATATTGGTGTCCCATAAAACAACGGCTTAATATTTCCCTCACGCACAGAGGCTAGGGTGTTGTAGCCTACCTTCAGTACCTGTTGTACATTCTACAACATCCACCTAATCATCACGCTGAGGTGGCCAGTCCATTAAGGGTGCACGGGCACCGCCCCCTCTATCCATGCCACCCCCCCATATGATAAATGGATAGATTCATGCCATAGGCTCTAATAGGCTTTAAAATAGAGTGGACTCGGAGCACAGAGCATAACGCTCAGAGTCCACTCGCGTGTGTTAGAAAAGCAAATGAATATTCGCTTTTCTAACACCGAATTGCCTCTCCGCAAATCAGGAAGCGCGGGTCTGTTATCTGTTTCCAGATTGGCTGCCGCCATGATCCACACCACAGGAGGAGAAAGAAGGCTGCCACTTGCCGGACCCCACTGCCCGCCCGACCGCTCGCTTCCTAGATGGGGTAAGTGCGGGGCTTTGATGTCCCGACTGCCCTGCCGGGGGAGGGGGCTGTTTGCCGCCCCCCAAAAATAAAAAAAAAACCAACCGCCACTGTCATCATGTATACAATATGTTCAATATTTTCTCCATGTTATGCTCTTTTCTACCCTTTTTTCTTGTTTCTATCAACTGTATATTCTTTTCTCTTTATCTCCTGCCTTTCCTTTCACAAGCAGTGTTTCTTTTGTGGGCCATCATTTCCCCTATCATTTTTTTTTAGAAAACCTTAGGAAGTGCTGATTTTGCTGCCCCTTCAGGGTCCCTTTAAACCTCTGGATTATGATATACAATCAGGGCTTCAATGTTCATATTTATGCACTAAATCTATTTGCTTTTACCACAGGAGTCATGTGGACATTGTGTGATTACAGGAGGTTTTCTCAGTCCTCTGCTTCCAACTGATTTGGACCACATTACCACTTGGTTTATGAAATGGGAAAGAAAAGGGGGTTTAATTTGTCTTTAAGCACATCATTAGATTTATCTGCAATAAGCAGGTTTCCAATTATTATTATTATTATAAAGGATTTATATAGCACTAACAGAACAGTTTGCGCAGCGCTTAACAAAATGATGGCAGACATTACAGTTACATTTTAATTTGGTACAAGAGGAATCAGAGGGCCCTGCTCGTTAGAGCTTACAATCTAAGAGAATTCAACTGGGCTTGACATCATACTTCATGGCACTCTGCATGAAGTTGACCTTACCCTCGCTATCTATTATGCCCCTAATGCACATCAATCTCACTTCTTCTCCCATTTATTTCAACAAATTTCACATCATTCAATTCTGGCAGGAGATACAAATGTAGCCCTAGATCCTAGTCTGGATAAGGCTACCCTTTCCGCATTTAGCCCTACCTGGATAAGGCTACCCTTTTCGCATTTAGCACCGCCATTCATGCTGTAGATTTTATCCAGTTTGTAAGTACAATTCTTAATAAAGCTAGTGTTTTACAGTATACACTATGAGCCTATGAGCTCTCTTTTGTTCTCCTGAGCTACTGGGAACGAACCTGCCTCACTGGATACTGATTGGATATCCGTTGTGCCACTATTCTCCGGGATACATCCGCCCCTACCAGTAACTAGCTCATCCGACCCCCTGACTGAAAAGCAAGGGATCCACGATTTCTGGTGAGTGGGGTCACAAGAGGGGTCTGGCACTCTGCACCGAGTTTTGTTTGGAGCACCTCAGAGCACCATTGCACTTTTAATGCACCAAGGACACTTTCATGCAGCCATAAGTGTGTTATATATATATTTTTTTATATGTTTATATTCTCAGCACTTTATGGACTATGGTATGGACTGTTGAGATCACTTTTCTGTGATGCACTGACAGTTATATGATTAGGATTGGCGCTGTTTTTTCTGTTCATTCTATTTCAAAACCTTACTTTTCCTGAACTTAGAACTTAGTAGAACAGACCCTGTTAAGATACTGATACAACTCTCCAAAAGGTCACCATGAAAATCCCTTAAAAGAAATAAAGCCTCCTTCCCCGTTGGGCTTTTACATTTTTTACTTTGTAACCTCCTCAGCCCCTTCTGATTAAACTATTTAATTTTCTTAAAATGAAACAACCTACACCCTTCTTGACTATCTGCACATATTGCTATGCTCCCAAAACTCAATAAAGACACTACCAATATTGTTATCGCCCAGTTTCTGAATAATGGCATTAAATTATTGCAAACTAATGGCCAGTCACCTTTAATTATTTCTTCCCTGGTAATCAAGTGAAGCTCGCCCCTTCTCAAAAGGCCAGCAATAATGTTCACAAATTTACCCAGATGATTCATCTCATGCAACAACGACAAATCACGGGAATACTTTTTCACTAGATATATTTAAAGTCTTCGATACAGTGACTTGGGAATATCTACATTATGTCTAGGCCCATTGTTTTTTTGGTCCTGATTTGTGTCCTGGGTGACGTACACTGGCTCCTATTACAAAGACATCAGGATATTTAGGGGCACTTGCTAAGGGTGCTTTTCTCTCCTATCCCTATTTCATTATTAGTGCCATGCTAATCAAGGATAACACCACTATCAAATGGATGGAGTTTGCTGGCCTTCATTCTAAATCAAGTCTCTTTGTGGATGACTGTTGCTGATCAGATATGCATACACTCATTCCTGGTCCTGATTACCTCACTCCCCTGCATTCCACATAATCTATGCCCTTGTTCCATTAGTCCTGTGCTATGTCATACCTTGAGAGTCTAGGATTCCCTCAAATCTCCTAGCCGTTTAATTGCAGCACATCACCATGGTGGGTAATCTTATGTCTGCGCTTTATTGTGTCAACAGCTTTCCATTGTTGGTGAGACACAAATGCCATTGTTAAATTTGATTGCCTCTTCCAACCTCCTATCTTGGGAGAATTTGAGAGATCACCACCATATTCTCTCTAGAGAGATATGTAGCTACATCTAGATAAGGCACTGGCTCCAGTCACTACTCCCCCAACCCCTTACCATTAACCTTCTCACATTATTTGAACCTATTTGCTGTGATGATTCTTGTTCACCCAAATTGATCTCAATATTATATGCTTCTCTTAATGCTCACTCATACCCAATGGTTAACTCTTATGTTAACAAATGACTCTTGTTTTTTACCTGATCCCAAGACTACTGAAGACTGGTTTGGCCTATGGTTGAATGTATGTAAAAGTTCTTCTAATATCATGTCCCAAGAGGAAGCCTATAAGGTTTCTATGCATTGGTCTCAGGAGTAGCTCACCTACACCTACAGTTTCCAACCAATGCTTTAAGAGTTGTAATGAGATTGGCGATGTTATGTATTTTTGGTGAACTGTGGCATACTTTATTCCAAGTAAAAATACAGTGCAACCAATGGATAGCTCTTTTACACAATCATATTGAAGGTCCATAGAAACATGAGCAGAAATTAGCACCTTTTATTGTTCTAGTAGCAAAACAAGCCATAGCTTCTGCTTTCAATGTGCAATCTATCCCCTTTCATGAGATTAACACCTGTGGATTTATGATTAATGAGAAGCTTTCTTCTATTCTTCTGGATACCTTTGAGAATTTTCTGAAGTTGTGGACCCCATGGGCTACCTATGAACAAGCCTCTATGGGCTGAGCTTCTTTTACCTCTTTTAAAGTTATTACTCTTTCTGACTATGTCATTGGCTTACGCCATGGAACTCATTTGATGATCATTTTGGTGGCCTTCTTGAGACAAGACTGTAAAGACTATGTGGGCTACTGTGTAACTTGTCTATGCAGCAAGGATAGCAACACTGATACTTGGGCCCTGTTAAGATCACTACCAGTTCCAGACCATCCCTGAAAGATAATATCCATGGACTGTATAGTGGACTTACCTCCCTCAGAGGGATTTGCCACCATTCTGCTAGTAGTCAGCTGTCAAAAATGGCTCATTTTCTGCTGGGTATGCCCTCAGTCATGAACACGGCACATACATTCATCAAGAAAAAAGTGAGACTACATGGTCTGGCTAACATCATTGTTTCTGACAAGGGAGTGCAGTTCACTTCCAGGTTCTGGAATACTCTCTGTAAGGTTTTGAAGTTTGATGTCTGCCTGACCTCTGCCTACCATCCACAAATGTTTTTCTACTTTCTCCCAAGACAACTGGGTTTCTGCTGAATTTGCATACAACAATTTTGTTCATGCTACCACTAACCAATTTCCATTCTGGGCCAACTACGGTTTCTATCACTCCTTTTTGCCAGATGTTATTCTGGAAGCGTTAGTACCTGCAGTACAGGACAGGCTAACCTATATTCAAATTAATTACCGGGTACTTCAGGAATCTATACAAAGGGCACATGAATACAAGAAGTACTATGACAAGATGAAAGGGGGAATTCAGTTTTCAAAGTGGGAGACAAGGTCTGGCTTTCTACATTGAACCTTAAACTTTTCTGCCCTCCTGGAAGTTGGGATCTAAATTAGTTGGACTACTTGAAATTAAGAGGAAAATAAATAATGTGGCATGTGAGCTATCATTCCTATCATTCTTATAAGGTTCACACAGTCTTCCATGTTTGTCTTCTCAAATCAGCTATTCCAGATCCATTCCCAGGGAGAGAAGATCTGCCTCCACCAGTTATAGTTGGGGAAAAAACAGAATTTGAGGTGGAAGCAATCCTGGATTATAGGATATGAGGGAGACTCGAGGAGAACTCATGGGAACCTGAACGTAATGTATAATGTACAGTGGGGGCACGGTCAGATGCATGACATATCCAAAGCTCAAAGGAATTTAAAACATTAGCTCTAGCCTGAGAACACTCAAATAACATCCTCCATGCCACACTGCAAAGCATATTCAAGGTACATAACTCCTAGTACCTGTATCTTAAAACACAAAAGACTCAGAAAGCACTTAAAGTGAAACTGTAGGCTATGATTTAAAAATTGGTGGACAGGCAGGATTTTTAATGCAGAAGAGGCATGCTTTATCTCTTCTGCATTAAAATGTCTTACCAGCCTGTCCACCTCGGTACTGTAATTTGCGCAAGCGCAGCTCACTGCACAAATTCGGCAATGCCGAATGTGGTGGAACTCCCAGGAGTGACATCATCTCTACCCGGCCAATGACAGAAGCTCGTGATTGGGACCCAGAAGCCGGCTGCTGACATCTTCGGTCGGCCGGCTTCCGGGTCCCGAGATGAGTTACGGGAAGTTCTGGAGAGTTCTGGGGATAGCACATTGTTGGATTCTAGGTGAGTATGGTTCCACTTTAAGTGGATTCTTAGAAGGACCCAGGCACCTATCTTTGGATGCAACTCAATAAGAAATGCTACCTAAATACCAGTGGCGGCTGGTGCTAAACTTTTTTGGGGACAACGACAAACAAATCCCCCCAGGTCTGCACTCACCCCTCCACTGCTTCCCCGGCTTCTCCTCTTTACCAACCCCGTCTTCTTCAGATTCGCCTCCTACCCTGATTGGCCAGGAGGAGAAGTCGGAAACCAATAGCGAATATTGATTCTCTAGTATTACAAGTGGCTGAGCCCCGAGCCCCGAGCCCAACCTTTTCCAAGCCACTTAGAGCCTCAAGCTCTAATCATGTGCTTGAAAAAAAAAATAGAAAGCTATGAGTTCAGAGCCCCACATGCAAACTGCATGCAAACTAGGGGGTGGCGCCCCTGCGCCCCTTATGGACTGGCTAAAATACTGCCTGCTAAATACTACAGTGTTGTATATTTAAAATACAGACTCCCTCTCTCGAAACCAAATAACATCTACAATGCCTTTCAACAGTACTATAGTAAGCGTTATTCTGTCCTCACTTCAGGCTCAGGGTCTTCATTTGACAAACTTCCTTAAAGAGTGTCTCCTTCCCAGCTCAACTTAGAAAACTCATTCAAACCTGAACAAAAATATTTCAAGTAAGGAAATAAGCTATACTATAAAGATCTTGAAATTGGGAAAAAACCCTGACAGAGGGAATTTGTTTAATTTATTATAAGAAAAATCTACCCTATTAATCCCTAAACTTAGAATGGTATACAATCTACAATGTGTTCTTGTAGGGCCACTGGTACCACTGATATGAAATACTCCCTTAGAGCAGCGCCTCTAAGTGCAATACCTTCTTTAATGATAAAGGGTATAAGTAAATTTACACTCACATAAATGATCGGATAAAAACACAGAAAGGATCATCCGCGGATCACCAGATGGTGTGCAGGCAGGCGTGGAGAGGGAGCCGATGTCCGTCACGCTGTTGGCTTCCAGCGCAAACCGGGACACAAAGCTGATAACAGACTGTCCACGCGCTCAGCACCACGTCACTGAGTGTGTGGACAGTCTGTTATCAGCTTTGTGTCCCGGTTTGCGCTGGAAGCCAACAGCGTGACGGGCATCGGCTCCCTCTCCACGCCTGCCTGCACACCATCTGGTGATCCGCGGATGATCCTTTCTGTGTTTTTATCCGATCATTTATGTGAGTGTAAATTTACTTATACCCTTTATCATTAAAGAAGGTATTGCACTTAGAGGCGCTGCTCTCTTGTTTATGTTTTGGTCTACAGAGTCTTCCTGCTCCGTTTAGCCTGCTGCCTCGAATTGCACACCTCCTCTGGACTTTGCCCATGGACTTCCTTGAAACTTTCTTTCCCCTTGCCCATGTCCATCCTCTACATGCCAGAGTGGTATGAGAGCTATTTCAACATGTTTTGGTTAGAGTGACATGTGAGCGCAGTGTTATTTGTTGTTATGCATGAAATACTCCTTTACCTGGTCTAAAATGGGATCTAATGGATATATAGTATGGGTCAGGGTCAGATGACATTGCCACATTCATTGTCTGAGAGTAATGCCTGTGTGACAAAGTCGTTTGTTAGGACCTGGAGGGTGTAGTTGCATTCCTGGGAGGCCAGGAAGTAGATGGATAGAGTAAGAAAGGTTGGAGAGTGTAGTGGTGGTATTTTGGTGCAAAAGATGGTGTTGGCGGAGAAGGGGCGGATTAACGTGCATAGGGGCTCTAAAGAGGTAGTGGTTTTCGGGATGGGTAAGTTGGATCCTGACCAAAAGTAGAGCTGGACGGGGGGATGAATGTGGCAATATATCTAATAACCCCTGTCTGCATATCAGTCTGGAGATCCACATGCACCATTTTCATGAATCCTTCAAAACTGTGGTCAGTTCTTCAGACCAGTTGCCATGCATTCTGTCAGCCATCATTTTCAGCATTATGTGGAAATCCCGTCCTGTTGACCACCCTTTTGTGGACAGTATGGTTTGTCTCGGTCAAATGGGGTCAAGGTTTAGGCAGGTGCTACCTCCTCCAAGAGGGTGACAGAAGATGAGATGCTTGCTAGTGGTTACGACTCTTGAGATTCTAGGACATCTTCATCAATTTCATCCCCTTCTGCAAGAGCATCTAAGCTAATTTCCATGCTGTAAATAGAAATAATGTCTTGGAACATTACAAATACATTAGGCTATATTTTTTAAAAACATAAATAATCACAAATGCCATTTTACTTCCCCATATCCAAAATTTGGCCAAGAAAGTTAATTTTATGAATGTGGACACTTTTGCTTGGTTCTGAGCCTGCTGACCCAGTTCTGTGTTCCTGAAGAAGTCTATGGTGGTCAGCATGCGCATCCTTTAAGCCTTACATCTTGGTCTTCAGGAGCTTTACTGTAAAAAGAAAAATAAAACTGATATTTTTTGTTTATCTTTAGTGCCTAGCAATTGAGCAATCATTATGTTAGCCTGCACTTCAAATTTATGGTTGAAAAATTAACGGCAAGCTAAATTATCTGTGACACCTGCTCAGTCATATGGGATGTGCTGAAGAATGTGGTCATGAAAAAAGCGACAAGCGAAGAATACTTAAAGATATCCATTGTTTTCTGGGAATGCTGCAATTTCCCTCTTTTGTGGGGGCCACACCAGTAGGGAGTGGCAGCAAGTACTTTAAATATAAACAATATTTTTCTTTTGTTTTATTAGTGGTGACTGATGCAATTTATTTCTTTAGGTATATTGATGTAGGGTCATATGGGAGCAACTCCGATCCAAGTAATTTTGGACACTCTTCATTTAGACAGATGTTGTGTGCAGATGGACTGGACCTTCCAGAGTATTGTCCATTGCTGGGAACAACTGGTCCAGCTCTACCAAGTACATTTTTTTGGGACGTGCATCCGCTAAAGCCCTATTAAGGTCATGCTCAGAATTTTTCCGAAGAATGATAAATGAGATAACACCTTTTACAATTACTTTTCACATGTCTACCCAACTTTGCATCATCCTAGCAACACTACCAGGGGTGCTTTCTCAAAGCAGTGGGTTTTTGTGCAAGATCTTAAGTTGAGCCCTCCTCCTGTCAGAGAAAATGAAAGTTCAGCAAGTGCATTGCGAAACTGCAAAAATTGGGTGTAGTTTTCATTATGCTGAATGACTGTGACTTACAAAGCCACAAAGTGCAGGGGTTCACTAGTAAATGGCTCAGGGTTCAGTAGTAAGTGACACAGTGTTCAGGGGTCATTAGTGAATGACTCAGAGGTCAGAAGTAAGTGGGTACTAGGGTCAGGAGTAAATGATGTAGCGTTACCCCCATCTACTGACATCTTTGATGGACACCCCCACCCCCAAACACTCAATGTTCAGAGAGATCAGACAGACAATCACTTGTGACCCCCATCCATCCCCCCTTTTAACCCCTGAACCTATGAGTTGGAATAATTGAAGATACAATCCCCTTATGTCAAACAGTAGGATGAGCGCTGATTGCTACAGGGGGAGACAGCATAATTTTCTCTCCCTGAGAGATGCAGTGGAGGCTTGTCCATAGGGGCTCCTGCGGCAACGCTCCCACCAGTTTGCAGGAAAAAAAAAAAGTTTGCAGAAAAAAATAAATAAAAAAAAGTTTACAGAAAAAAAATAAACTATATAATTATTTTTTCTGCTGTTGCTAGGTAGATTAGAAAAAGAAAGGTCTAATTGTGATTTTTCTTTCTAATCTGCCTAGCCACAGGCCCTTCGTTCATCTCCCTCCCCCCCTACAGAGGAGTAGTATAGACTGGCCCTGGAGGTTGTTTGTGACGTCCCGGTCGGAGAGGCGCGCTGCCCTTCGTTACTGGCTGCATACCGGTGTTACTGGCCGCAATATACCCCTACCTGTGTTACTGGCTGCATACCTGTATTACTGGCTGCAATATACCCCACCTGTGATACTGGCTGCATACCTGTGTTACTGGCTTCATACCTGTGTTTCTGGCTGCAATATAGCCCACCTGTGATACTGGCTGCATACCTGTGTTACTGGCTGCAATATACCCCACCTGTGTTACTGGCTGCATACCTGTGTTACTGGCTGCATACCTGTGTTACTGGCTGCAATATACCCCTACCTGCATTACTGGATGCATACCTGTGTTATTGGCTGCATACCTGTATCACTGGCTGCAATATACCCCACCTGTGATACTCCCTCCCCCCCTACAGAGGAGTAGTATAGACTGGCCCTGGAGGTTGTTTGTGATGTCACGGTCGGAGAGGCGTGCTGCCCTTCGTTACTGGCTGCATACCAGTGTTACTGGCTGCAATATACCCCTACCTGTGTTACTGGCTGCACACCTGTGTTATTGGCTGCATACCTGTATCACTGGCTGCAATATACCCCTACCTGTGTTGCTGGCTGCATATCTGTGCTACTAGCTGCAATATACCCCACCTGTGATACTGGCTGCATACCTGTGTTACTGGCTGCAATATACCCCACGTGTGATACTGGCTGCATACCTGTGTTTAATGGCTGCATACATGAGTTACTGGCTGCAATATACCCCTATCTGTGTTACTGGCTGCAATATACCCCTACCTGTGTTACTGGCTGCAATATACCCACACCTGTGTTACTGGCTGTAATATACTCCTACCTGTGTTACTGGCTGCAATATACCTCACTTGTGTTACTGGCTGCAATATACCCCACCTGTGATATTGGCTGCAATATACCCCACCTGTGGTGCTGAGCTATATATTCTGTCCTGTGATACTGGTGGAATACCTGTGTTACTGGCTGCATACCTGTGTTACTGGCTGCAATATACCCCTACCTGTATTATTGGCTGCATACCTGTGTTACTGGCTGCAATATACCCCACCTGTGGTACTGGCTGCATACCTGTGTTACTGGCTGCAATATACCCCAAGAGTGATACTGGCTGCATACATGTGTTACTGGCTGCATACATGTGTTACTGGCTGCAATATACCTCTACCTGTGTTACTGGCTGTAATATACTCCTACCTGTGTTACTGCCTGTAATATACCCCTACCTGTGTTACTGGCTGCAATGTACCTCACTTGTGTTACTGGCTGCAATATACCACACCTGTGTTACTAGCTGCAATATACCCCTACCTGTGTTACTGGCTGCAATATGTGGAGTGGAGCATGTGAGCATGTGAGTCATTAGATGACTCTGTGCAAAGTTTTTGTGCAGAGTTTTTTGGCGCGAAAGGAGGCAGCGTGGTGAGAGAGATCACGGGGGGAGCCGCGGACCGGACCCCCTCCCCCCCACACCCATGACCGAAGGAGGAGGTGGGTGACCGGGGACCGGGAGAGGCGGCAGGAGTTGAGGGACCGGGAGAGGCGGCAGGAGTAGAGTGACCGGGGACTGGGAGAGGCGGCAGGAGTAGAGTGACCGGGGACTGGGAGAGGCGGCAGGAGTACAGTGACTGGGAGAGGCGGCAGGAGTGGAGTGACTGGGGACCGGGAGAGGCGGCAGGAGTAGAGTGACCGGGGACTGGGAGAGGCGGCAGGAGTAGAGTGACCGGGAGAGGGGCAGGAGTGGAGTGACCGGGGACAGTATCCCGCATAGAAGAGAGAGGAGGCGTGTGAGCAAGGGACTGTAAGCGGTGGTGGAGCGACTGAGGACTGTATACCCCCAAAGAAGCGGACAGAGGAGGCGGGCGGTTGAAGACTGATGGGGAGAGGCAGCGGGTGAGTGCAGATCACACTGTGTGACAGACCCGACAGGCTTGACAGAGCTAGGAAGTCGGGGGGAGGCTAAAGGCAGAGACTGACAAGCTGCAAGTGTCAGATTACAGGGTCTAAGCAGAGAGACACAACTACTAATAAAAGACTTACTGTGGGAGCTGTGTATTGCAAGACCTGTGTATTGTGAGTACCTGTGTATTGGAAGTACCTGTGTATTGGGAGTACCTGAGTGTTGGGAGTACCTGTGTATTGGGAGCACCTGAGTGTTGGGAGTACCTGTGTATTGGGAGTACCTGAGTGTTGGGAGTACCTGTGTATTGGGAGTACCTGAGTGTTGAGAGTACCTGAGTGTTAGAAGAACCTGTGTAGTGGGAGTAACTGAGTGTTGGGAGTACCTGTGTGTTGGGAGTACCTGTGTAGTGGGAGTACCTGAGTGTTGGGAGTACCTGTGTGCTGTGAGTACCTATGTGTTGTGAGTACCTGTGTGTTGTGGGTACCTGTGTATTGTGAGCATCTGAGTGTTGGAATTACCTGTGTGTTGTGAGTACCTGAGTGTTGTGAGTACCTGTGTGTTAGTACCCGTGTGTTGTGAATACCTGTGTATTGGGAGTACCTGAGTGCTGTGAGTACCTGAGTGTTGTGAGTACCCGAGTGTTGTGAGTACCTGAGTATTGGGAGTACCTGAGTATTCTGTGAGTAGCGGGTACCTGAGTATTCTGTGAGTACCTGAGTAGCAAGTATTTGAGGATAGTGAATACCTGAGTATAGTGAGTACCAGGATATCAGGTGAGAGCCTGAGTATCGGGCGAGTACCTGAGTAGTGGGCGGGTATCTGAGTAATATAGTGTGAGTACCCGAGTGTGGCGTGAGTACCCGAGTGTGGCGTGAGTACTGAGTGCTGTAAGTACCTGTGTACTGTGAGTATTAGAGGCAGACAGCCAGCGGTTAGGTAATTGGATAGAGCATAATTCCCAGTCCCCACTAAATCAATAGGTACGATGCCCGGCGGGTGTGGAGAAGTGACTCGGTGTACATCTTGTCGCATGTATGCGTTCCTTGATCATGCGATCGAGGGTGAATATTGCTGTACAAAATGTAAGAACGTTGTTTCCCTGGAAGCCCAGGTTCTGAATCTAAGGGAGCAACTGTCAACATTCAGACGACTCTCCATACTTAAGGAGAGTTGGGATCGTACTCAGCAGGTGCCGGCAGGGGCCAGCACAGAGGCGGGTGGAGACATAGAGGTGCAGGCACCAGAACAGAGTAGTTGGGTGACAGTTAGGAAGGGTAGAAGGGAAAGAGTCAGGGAGGCTGATCCTGGGCTGGAGGATCCCAATAGGTATACCCCGTTGTGTGATATTGCGGAAACCAGTCAGGAATCAGCATCGCTGGAGCAGAGTGGCACCCCTAACTGCCAGGGGAGTAACTCCTCCAGCGAGTGTGGGGATGAAGTAAGGCGAAAGGAAAGACAGATTGTGGTGGTAGGGGACTCAATTCTTAAAAACACAGAAACGCCAATCTGCCACAAAGACCTGAAGCACCGAACTGTATGCTGTTTACTGGGCACTCGGGTTTGGAACGTCACGGATTGGGTGGACAGATTACTGGGAGGGGCTGGGGAAGATCCGGCTGTCATGGTGCATGTTGACACCAATGACAAAGTTAGAGGTAGGTGGAGTGTCCTAAAAAAAAGATTACAGGGACCTAGGAGCAAAGTTGAGGCTTAGGACCTCCAAGGTAGTATTCTCAGAAATACTACCGGTACCTCGAGCCACACAAGAGAGGCAGCGGGAGATTAGGGAAGTCAACAAGTGGCTGAGGAGCTGGTGTAGAAAGGAGGATTTCGGGTTCCTGATGAACTGGGTCGATTTCTCAATCGGTTATGAGCTCTATAGAAAGGATGGGCTGCACCTAAATGAGGAAGGTGCAGACCGGCTGGGAATAAGGATGGCCGAAAAGTTAGAGGGGCTTTTAAACTAGGCAACGGGGGGGAGGGTCCAGACTTAGTAATAGCCAGAGGGGAACAGAGTCCAGCGGGTAGTATTGGGGAAAGGAGTGGTAGGCCGAATAAAGAATTGAAAAACCAAGGCAAGTAGTGTAACAAGTCTTACATGCAAACAAGGAATACCCAGCAAGGAAACAGTAGGCGTCCAGACAAAACTACGTGGCTTGTTCACTAATGCCAGGAGTCTGGCAGACAAGATGGGAGAACTAGAGTTGTTACTGTACGAGGAGGAATTTGATTTTGTGGGAATTTCAGAGACTTGGTTCAACAGCTCTCATAATTGGCTGGCTACCATTCAGGGGTATTCCCTATATCGCAGGGATAGGAGGCAAAAAAGGGGCAGGGGTATGCCTGTATATAAAAAATGACATACAAATTAATGTGAGAGATGACATTACTAGTGTTTCTGGGGAGGAAGTTGAAGCCTTATGGGTAGAGCTACAAAGGGAAGATACCAGGGGGAAAGTATTACTGGGAATATGCTATAGGCCCCCTAATCAGCGGGAGGAGGGGGAGGCGGACCTCCTATCACAATTTTGAATAGTGGCAAGGATGGGAAGTGTTATTATAATGAGGGATTTTAATTACCCAGATATTGACTGGGAGGAAGGTACTGCACGTTCAGCTAAGGCTCGCCATTTCCTAAATGTCCTGCAGGACAATTTCATGGGTCAGATGGTAGATGTACCAACAAGAGAAAAAGCATTATTGGACCTTCTGATTACCAACAACACAGACCTGATCACAGACGTGGAAGTAAGGGGCAATCTAGGAAATAATGATCACAGGTCAATTAGTTTCAGTATAACCGACACAAATAGGAAACACAAGGGGAATACAAAGACACTGAATTTTAAAAGAGCCAACTTCCATAAACTGCGCTCCTTGCTGGAAGATGTTAACTGGGATAAAATTCTAGGAACAATGAACGCGGAGGAAAAATGGGAGTGCTTCAAGAACATACTAAACAAAGGTATTAGCCAGTGTATCCCAACAGGAAATACATTTAAAAGAGTTAATCAAAGACCAGGATGGCTTAACTCCGACATAAAGGCACACATAAGAGCAAAAGAGAATGCCTTCAAAAAATACAAGGTGGAGGGGTCTCAGTCAGATTGTCATATCTATAAAACACGCAATAAGGAATGCAAAGGTGCAATCAGAGCAGCTAAGGTAGAAGATGAAAGACATATAGCTGAGGAGAGTAAAAGGCATTCCAAGAAATTCTTTAAGTATATAAACAGAAAAAGAGGGAGGTCAGATCATATTGGCCCCATAAAGAATGAGGAAGCAAATCTGGTTACAAAGGATGGAGAAATGGCAAAGGTGTTAAACTCATTTTTCTCCTCAGTATTCACAAATACACCCGAGGGTCCTTAAAGAACTTAGTTAGAACAAGAACAAGTTATTGCTAGACCCTTGTACCTAATCTTTAAGAGCAGTTTTCTGACTGGTATGATGCCAGCTGACTGGAGGAAAGCCAATGTAGTAACAATATATAAAAAAGGACCAAGATATATCCCTGAGAACTACTGACCAGTTAGCTTAACATCAATCATTTGCAAGCTCTTGGAGGGAATAACAAGGGATTATATACAAGATTATTGTAACGAGAATGGTATCAATGGTTTCATGAAGAATCGTTCTTGCCAAACCAATCTATTAACCTTCTATGAGGAGGTAAGCTGCCATCTAGATAAAGGAAGGCCTGTAGACGTGGTGTATCTGGATTTTGCAAAAGCATTTGATACAGTTCCACATAAATGTTTTCTGTACAAAGGTCCCTCAACATGGATCAAAGGGTGAGTACCTGGATTGAAAACTGGCTACAGGGGCGAGTCCAGAGGGTAGTGATAAATGGGGAATACTCAGAATGGTCTGGTGTAGAAAGTGGGGTTCCCCAAGGTTCTGTCCTAGGACCAATCCTATTCAATTTATTCATAAACGATTAGGAGGACGGGGTGATCAGCTCAACCTCAATATTTACGGATGATACCAAGCTAAGCAGGGCAATAGATTCTCCACAGGATGTGGACATCTTGCAAGAAGATCTGAATAAATTAATGGGGTGGGCAGACAAGTGGCAAATGAGATTTAACGTGGAAAAATGTAAGATAATGCATTTAGGTACCAAGAACATGAATGCAAACTACTCACTAGGGGGAGAGCCTCTGGGAGAATCTAGGATGGAAAAAGACCTAGGGGTCCTAGTAGAGAACAGGCTCAGCAGTGGCATGCAATGCCAAGCTGCTGCAAGCAAAGCTAACAAAGTGTTGGCATGCATCAAGAAAGGGATCAACTCCAGGGATAAATCAATAATTCTTCCACTATACAAGTCTCTGGGGAGGCCACACCTGGAATATGCCATCCAATTCTGGGACCACAACATTGGGGGATATACAATGTAATACTGACATAAAAAACACACACATAGGTTGGACTTGATGGACTTGTGTCTTTTTTCAACCTCACTGACTATGTAACTATGTAACTAATATACCTCACCTGTATTACTGGCTGCAATGTACCCCACCTGTGATACTGGCTGCAATATACCCCACCTGTGGTGCTGAGCTGTATACTCTGTCCTGTGGTGCTGAGCTGTATACTCTGTCCTGTGGTGCTGAGCTGTATACTCTGTCCTGTGATGCTGGGGATGTATACTGTGTCATGTGATGCTGAGCTGTATACTCTGTCCTGTGACGCTGAGCTGTATACTCTGTCCTGTGATGCCAAGCTGTATACTCCTGACACAATATGTGAAATACAGGGGAAGGAGTGGGTGGATTCTATAAGGGGTGTGGCTTATGAGAAGTAGGAGGGGTCAAAAAGGAAGGACAGGGCCTGGCGCCCCCCCAACCTAAAACTTCACCAGCCGCCACTGGTGAGATGACTGCTGTCAAATAACCAGTGGATGCTTTAGATTAGCCTGTGGTTCTGGGGTTAATTGCTTTGTGCAACCTGTTAGGCTCCCGTTCAGTTCCTTCCTGATCAGTTGCTGTGACATGCTGTATCGGCACATGCCCAGGAGGCACAGGGCACCCAATCTCCTCCTCAACAAGCTGCAGCTGTGAGCAACAATCGCAGCTGGAGCAGACACAGAATGGAGTGCCATGCAATGTGTGAGAGCATAGTGGGTCTTCCTCCTTGGGTCCCGTGTGCACTGCACGCATTGCATCTATAAATGATATGCCACAGAACACTACCAAAAAAAAGGCTCACATACATGCTAGTGTACTGCTAATACAAAACTTCTAGACAGGTTGGATAAATAAAACCAGCCATGCAGTCTCATAGCTAAACAGGTATAGTCGAGAAAACCATTTATCTGTCATTTTGGCTACTAGGGAATTCAATCAGGCTACAATTGGGTGCCTATTTGCACCCATGTCTTCCTTCTGCTTCCTCTACATTTGTACTGATAGTCATTAACCACTTCTCGACCAGCGCCGTAAATAGGCGGCGGCTGGTTTTGAGTGCCTGTACTGGGACATAGCCTGCAGCTACAGGCTATATCCCGGTATCGCTTTTTAGAGTGGACAGTCAGCTATCCGGGGATAATGACCGATGCGGACATTATCCCAGGGGCGGGAGGGGACATCCCCCCTCCCGCCGCCTTCCTCCACTCTTCTCCGGCCTCCCGTCCCACAAGGAGAATGGAGCGACGATCCGACGCCTCCGCCGGTTAGAAGGAGACCTGATAGAAGCCAGAATCGGCTCAGATTGGGTCTCCTTCAGCTAATTCTGGAAGCAATGTCACAACGTCACTTCCAGTTTACTCGGCGGCTAACAGCGCCAATTCTTAACAAATTACAGTATTCAGAATCACCGTTTTTGGCGATCTGAATACTGTGAAGTGCAAAGGAGGGATGGGGGGTCTTTTAGACCCCTCAGCCCTCCAAAAATTGTACCTGTCACCATATATTACTATCACAAGGGATGTTTACATTCCTTGTGATAGCAATAAAAGTGATCAGAATTTTTTCTTTTAAAGGAACAGTGCTAAAAATAAATAAATAAATAAAATTAAAAAAAAAAAATTTAAAGCGCCACCGTCCCCATGAGCTCTCGCAGCAAAGAAAACGCATACGTAAGTCGCTCCCGCATATGGAAACTGTGTTCAAACCACACATGTGAGGTATCGCCCCCAGGGTGTGAGCAATAATTCTAGCAAAAGACTTCCTCTACACCTCTAACCTGGTAACCGTTAACATTTTTAAAGCGTCACCTATGGAGATTTTTAAGTATCAGACTTTGTCGTCATTCCGCGAGTGCGCGCAATTTTTAACCGTGTCATATATGGTATCTATTTACTCAGCGTAACATCCTCTTTCACAATATACAAAATTGGGCTAACTTTACTGTTGTCTTATTTTTTAACTCAAAAAAGTGAAACTTTTCCAAAAAAATTGCGCTTGAAAGACTGCTGCGCAAATACCGTGTGACAAAAAGTATTGCAACGATCGCCATTTTATTCTCTAGGGTGTTTGAAAAAAAAAAATATATATATAATGCTTGGGGGTTCTAAGTAATTTTCTAGCAAAAAAAAACTGTTTTTAGCTTGTAACCAACAAATGTAAAAAATGGGCCCGGTTGGTAAGTGGTTAAAGTGGTAGTAAACCAATGGGTGATTTTTTTTTTCTGACCTGAAAGGTAAAGGCAGCTTCCATCTTCACCCAGTCTTCCTTCTGGGTCCTGTGACTGGCCGCATGCATGGGGAGCCGCCGTTTACAGGACAGGTCTCTGAAGGAATGGCCCAGGTGGCAGTTCCTTCAGATTACATGCGACGTTGATGTAATCGGGTGCATATACAGTAATTATCTCCTAAATGGTGCACGCTTAGGAGATATATACAGTACATTACCTATAGGTAAGCCTTATTATAGGCCAGTGATAGCAAACCTGTGGCATGCGTGTACCGTATACCACAAGCAGTCTTTATATAAATGTTATTTTAAACATAGTTGTACTTGTAGAACTAGGCCAGAGAGTAAACAGTGTTTTTCAATGGTTTTAATTTCAAATGTACTTTGGTGTCCTTGACTAAGGCCTGTACTTTAGAAAATGTCAGCCTTGATCCATGCCTATCCCTGCACTGACTGGTGTATACCTTTTTCATAGCGCTGCTCTGCACTTTGAAAAAAATAAGTTGTTTTTTTTGTTGCAGTTTAGGCACTTGGGCTCAAAAAGATTTGCCATCACTGTTATAGGCTTACCTATAGGTACAGTTCAGAGATGGGAGTTTACTCCCACTTTAATATCATACACCTAAGAGATCTCCCCAACAATCCTAATGAACACCTCAGGATCACATAGGAATACATGGGATTTGTATACAGTAGATTGCATTGTATTGTTATTTTCTGGAGGGGAGAAGACCTGCTGTAGATAAAAAAATAATTGTGTTAAACATGCAAAAACTGAGCGTTTACAATGAGCATCAATTCAATTCAATGAGGCTGAAAATGCCCAATCTGCCTGAAAAGAAGCTGCTGAACTATTGAAGTAGCAGGCGTTTGAACACTCAGGTGTGAACAAGCACCATAGAGAACAATTATTTGTTGGGGTTTAAGCATTTTGTAGATTTAAGCTCCAAAATGCTCAGGTGTGAATGGGGTCTTAAGAAAAATATGCACTACCACAATATTATTTAATATTTTAATTTAAATTTCTGCATACATTGCACAAGTGGCCTCAGTCAATCTCTACAAAACAGTCCCTGTTACTCTCACAGTTTGTTTTATTCTCTGGAAATCTGATTTCATGAGCCTCCTTTGTGTTTTGCTCATTTTTTTTTTTAATTTTTGTAATTGTGTTTTTCTAAACACATGATACTGGTGTCACTTTTTGTTATGCTACAGATATACATTGTCACATGTAAAATTAATACCTTTAATGGTTTTGTTTAGAAGTTTTGTTTTACCTTATTTTTCTGTTGATCCAAATAATTTTGGGGTGGGGATCATGAAGTATTTGCTTTTGCCTTTTTCTGGATCCCTGGATTAGCTTCAGATTGAGGCTGGGTTCACACATGTGCGGTGCGTTTCTCAGCTCCGTTTTCCCGGGGAAGCTAACAAGCAGCTGTTCTGCGGTTTATCTGCGTTTTAGCTGCGGATCAGCTGCGACCTAGTTGTCTTTTTATTCCATTTTGTTTTGAAGATTTGTTTTGGTAATTTCCATAATTAAAATGTACACTGTTACATATAGACATCGTATTGTTTTTCACTGTGGTCATAGTACACAAATCTTTTTGTGTTAATGTTTTTAATTTTTTTTTTTACTCGTTTTGTGTTTCCTCCGAGTACTTTAGTCTAAAGGTCTCTTATTTTGTTTGACACTCTCATTGTCCCTGACAAAACATCTCTAACTGACTCCGGTGAACACGTTACATACGTCTTTAAATTTAATTTTATAATTTATTATAACACCATCACGTATAAAAA
>BLSH010363130.1:1446551-1458987 GCA_018402905.1 Glandirana rugosa
ATCGACGTCGACATTCACTGTGTAATAACAAGTTTATGATTTTTGAACAATAATGTGTCACTTACAGCTGCAGCTAGAACCTCTCCCTTTAGAATTAGGAGATGATTTTTGAACAATAATCTATCCCTCTAAGCAGAAGCCTCTACCTAGTTCAGTCAGATCGCTCAAAGCAGCAGTATGTGAAATCTCAAATTACTCCCACAATCTGATCATTGTGTACGATCCCACAATCTGATCGTTGTGTACGATCGTAACGATCATTGTGTTAGGCAGGGTTTGATCTGCAATCTGTCACTCAAAGCAGCAGTATGTGAAATCTTGATTCTCAAATTTCTGCAATCTGTCCCTCAGAGCAACAGTAGTAGACATCTCAGGATGCAAGATCAGATGTTAAAATGTCTGCAATCTGTCCCTCACAAAAACGCTGGCAGCTTCCTCTCCCTATACTATTCAGAGTCTCAGAGAGCATGTGACTGCAGCATCAAGTGACTCCAGCTTTTATAGAGGCTGGGTCACATGATGCACTGGCCAATCACAGCCATGCCATTAGTAGGCATGGCTGTGATGGCTTCTAAGGGCAAACCAGTGAAACAATTGTTGATTGGCTGCCCTGCAGCTATTCAACATGCGTGATCAACTACCAGAACCCAGAACCCGAACGTTTTTTGAAACGTCCGTGTTCGGGTCCGGGTCCCGGACACCCCAAAGTTCGGTACGGACCCGAACGTTACAGTCCGGGTTCGCTCAACACTAGACACAGCGCTTTCCCGGTCTGTAAACAAAAAATAAAATTGGCTGTTTACCATGTGACCAGCTGTGTCCAGTCACAGCCAGTCACAAATTTAAACAAAAAAAAGGTCATTATGTGATCCCTGCTTTTTCTCCTCACACACCGATCGTGGGAGGAGAGAGCAGAGTAGGGATCAGTGAGTTTTACTCAGTTTCTATCATCTGTCAGTACTGTATTGTGCACAACACAACCCCCCAATAAAGAGGACCTGTCACCAGTACCATTTGGATCTGTCACACGGCCCATCTGTCAACAGCCCATCTGTCACACAGCCCATCTGTCACACAGCCCATCTGTCACCACAAGTACCGCCATCAGTACCGCTACACAGTACTGTCACCGGTACCGCCACACGGGCCAGCCACCAGTACCGCCACCGGTACCACTAAACATATCCGCTACCAGAACAGCCATCTGTATCACCACACAGGCCAGCCCCCATTACCGCCACTGGTACCACTAAACAAATCCGCTACCAGTGAAGCCATGCGTATGACCAGATCAGCCACCAGTACCGCCATCCGTAACAACACACAGGCCAGCCACCAGTACAGTCACCAGTACCACTAAACGCAGGTCCACCACCAATATTGCCAGCCATCAGTACTGCCATCAGTATACTCACCAGGCCCAATATCATGTCTCAAAGAGGATATACCCCTGAGGAGGTGTATGAAATCCTTGCCATGTCGGATGGTGAGAGCAGCGGGGAGCTCTCATCAAACGATTCTGGTTCGGAGTATGAGCCATTAGAGGGCAGTGGATCAGAGTCCGATTCAGCTGAGGAAACCGCCCCCTCATCCTAAAAGAATGAGAAGATTAGGCCCAAAGACCTGCCCACCACCAGCAGCACCAGACCCCAGGAAGAGGAGCCCAGTACTAGCACTGGAACTACACGCCCAACCCCAAGAACCCTAATCCATGCCGGGGCCCAGTCCTTCCTACCCAATGCCCTGGCAAACCCTGTGTGGTTGCCTGCCAACTCAGGGTCTGCAATAGTTCCCAATTTCACCGCACAACCAGGTGTGTAGGTTGACACTACAAATTTTGCCATATTGGACTACTTTTATTTGTTTTTCACCCCCGAATTGCTACAGAGTACAGTGGACCAAACCAATCTGTATGCAGAACAATTCATTGCTGCCAATCCCACTTCATCTTATGCCCGCATGTTACATTGGCGGCGTCTGACACTGGATGAATTAAAAATATTTTTGGGCCTCACACTGAATATGGGCATTACACAAAAAAATGAGGTCCATGGGTATTGGTCCATTCACCCAATCCACCACATGCCCATATACTCAGCTGTCATGTCCAGGACAAGATACGACATGATAATGCGTTTCTTCCATTTTAGTGACAATTCGCAGTGCCCTCCCCGAAATCACCCCAACCTTGATAAATTGAATAAATTACGCCCCCTAATTAATTCCTTTCCCCAGACATTCGCCCAAGTGTTCATCCCAGATAAAAATATCTGTGTGGATGAGTCCCTCATCCATTTCACTGGCCGGCTGAATTTCAAACAGTACATACCCAGTAAGAGATCCAGGTATGGCATAAAGCTTAACAAATTGTGTGATCGAGCCACTGGCTATGTGTACTCCTTCAGAATTTACGAAGGTAAAGACTCCCAACTCCAGCCCTGTGATTGCCCCACATATATTGGGACCAGTGGGAAGACTGTCTGGAAGCTGGCATACCCCCTCTTTGGAAAAGGATACCATCTATACTTGGATAACTATTATACCAGCCTGCCCCTATTTCGCCATCTATATCAAAAGACAACCCTGGCCTGCAGCACCTTCAAGAAAAACAAGAAGGGCTTCCCACAAAATCTCATCACCAAAAAGCTACAAAATGGGGAATCTGCCTTCATGAGGAATGAAGAGGTATTGGCCATGAAGTGGAGAGACAAGAAAAATGTCCACATCCTCTCCACTATCCACAATAACACCTCGGTGGAGATCCAAAGAAGACATGGCCCCTTTGTAAAGCCCAAGTGTGTCCACGACTACAATCTATTCATGGGGGGGTGGATTTAAACAACCAAATGGTACAGCCCTATTTATCTACCCGTAAGTCCTGTTTTTGGTAAGGAGAAATCCGCATTTCACCTTTTTCATATGGCCATGTATAATTTGTTTGTGTGTTGCCAAAAATTGTCAATCCCTCACCTACTTCAAATACATTGAAAAAATTATTACTGCCCTCATTTATCAGCAAGGACCCGTCCCAGAAAGTATTCGCTCCGACAGTGTGAGTCGACTCCACAAGCAACATTATCCCATCCCCCCCACAGAATCCGGAAGAAGACGACAGAAGAGATGCCGTGTATGCTCCAGAAGAGGCGTCAGAAGAGATACCACCTATTATTGCCCTGACTGTCCCTCCCAACCTGGCCTGTGCATCGGACATCGTTTCAAAAATTACCATACATAAATCACATATTAGTTCCCCATATAGACTATAGACTGTCATTTCCCATTTCAAATACCTGTGTGGACCATTTGCTTGCTACCACGTTAACTGACCCTGGCCTGTTTACCGACAATGTCTTTGCCTGCCGTTTCAAACCATGTTTCTGACCTCAACGTTAACTTACCCTGGCATGTTTACCAACGATGTCTTTGCCTGCCGTTTCAAACCACGTTTCTGACTTTCACGTGCATGACCTCGGCCTGCTAATCAACCATGTTTTTGCCTGCCAGTTGGACTGATCTTTTTCCCTTATACATTAGTGCACAGGGGTCTCACATATGTGAAGGTCTCCAGAAAGCGTTCTGAGTAGAGAAAAACAGTGTTTGGTTTTCTGTGTTCCCAGAACAGGGTCTGGTTTCCCAGAGGCTTCAAAGCATTTGGGTGGGAGAAGCCTCTACCCCTGTCCCCCTGGCCCTAAGCTTGATGGTCCTTCCTGTTGCCTGGACCAATACTTTGGCTGTGCTGACCATATCGCTGCCTGTAATGACCCAGGACTTTATGGACCTTTCTTCCTGCTGCCTGGACCAATACTTTGGCTGTGCTGACCATATTGCTGCCTGTAATGACCCAGGACTATCTGGACCATGTTTCTTCCTGCTGCCTGGACCAATACTTTGGCTGTGCTGACCATATTGCTGCCTGTAATGACCCAGGACTTTATGGACCATGTTTATTCCTGCTGCCTAGACCAATGCATTGGCTGTGTTGACCATATTGCTGCCTGCTGCTTCTACTGACTATGGACAGTATTTCTGCCTTGACATCTCTGCCTGCTACCTGAACCAATGCTTTGGCTGTGCTGACAGTATTTCTGCCTGTACTATGGACAATATTCCTGCCTGCTGCTTGGACGATTGCTTTTGCTGTCACTGACCACATCCCTGCCACAGGTAATCTTTTGTTATTTGGTATGTACATGCTATGTGTTACAAATATGAAGGGCCTTCAAAAATGTGATTGGTAGTCAGAAAATGGTATGTGTAATTTATGCTCCTAGAACGCCTGGAGGTGCTACTTGGATGTTGGGCCTCTATATGTGGCCAGGCTGTGTAAAAGTCTCACACATGTGGTATTGCTATACTCAGGAGAAGTAGCAGAATGTATTTTGGTGTGTCATTTTTGCTATGCACATGCTGCGTGTTGGAAATATCTTCTAAATGGACAACTTTGTGTGAAAAAAATGTGTTTTCATTTTTTTTCCACATTTTCCAAAAACATCTGGAAAAAAATGAACCGTTCAAAAGACTCATTATGCCTCATAGAATATACCTTGGGATGTTAACTTTCCAAAATGGGGTCATTTTGTGGGTAATTCCATTGTCCTGGTGCTCCAGGGCCTTCAAAAGTGTAATAGGTGGTTGAGAAATGAGATATGTAATTTATGCTTCTAAAATGCCTGACAGTGCTGCTTCAATGTTGGGCCTCTGTATGTGGCCAGGCTGTGTAAAAGTCTCACACATGTGGTATCACCATACTCAGGAGGAGTAGCAGAATGGATTTTGGGGGGTTATTTTTGCTATGTGCATGCTATGTGTTAGAAATATTTTATAAATGGAAAACTTTGTGTAAATAAAAATGTGTTTTCATTCTTTTTTCACATTTTCCAAAAACTTCTGGAAAAAAATTAACCATTCAAAAGACTCATTATGCCACATAGATTATACATTGGGGTGTTACCTTTCCAAAATGATCTCATTTTGTGGGTAATTCCATTGTCCTCGTGCTCCAGGGCCTTCAAAAGTGTAATAGGTGGTTGACAAATGAGATGTGTAATTAATGCTCCTAGAACACTTGATAGTGCTCCCTGCATGTTGTGCCTCTCTATGTGGCCAGGCTGTGAAAATGTCCCACACATGTGGTATCGCCATACTCAGGAGGAGTAGTAGAATGTGTTTTGGGGTGTACTTTGTGGTATGCATGTGCCATGTGAGAGAAATAACCTGTTACAATGACAATTTTGTCAAAAAAAATAAAAATAAAAAAAAACATAATTTTGCAAAGAATTGAGGGAAAAAATGAAACCATGAAAAAAATCACCATGCCTCTTGCTAAATACCTTGGAATGTCTACTTTCCAAAAAGGGGTCATTTGGGGGGTATTTTTACATTCCTGGCCTGTTAGTGTCTCAAGAAATGAGATAGGCCGTCAGTACATCAGGTGTGATAAAAATTTTGTTTGGATACAGTGTAGCATGACTGAGTAATTGTCACTCAAATTGTGAGAGCACTGAAAGCTGAAAATTGGTCTGGGCGGGAAGTGTTCTAAGTGCCTAGTATTGAAGTGGTTAAGCTAGTATTTGCTTAGAATGCATTGTAAATGAGAGAACATTATAACTAGCTGCAACACAAAAAATGTTCTCAAGGAATGCTTCACTTTTTGATCTTTAGTGAATCAGGCCCTTGGTGTGATAATACTAGTCAGGGGAACTCATAATGAAACCATTTTATGGCCTTTGTAATTTATAAACTATACTTATTATTTCTTAAATGCTGTGTAACGAATTCACAACATTTTCCAAGAATTTAAATATCCCACTTGTTCCAGGAAAAATATCCAATGTCTAAACTTTTTCATGCTTAATGTGTTTATTAAAACACTCATTTAGTTGGGAATCTCACAGCTATGCATTTATTTTACATTTCTGTTTATATATTTAGTTTCCCAAGATGACAACATTTTTATTTATTTTATTAAACAGTTTATATTTATTTAAGGCTAGTACTCTGGGTGCATTATGAATGAACAACATTAATGTCTGAGTTGGGAACTGGGCAGTCCGTTATTCCTAACCAGAAACAGTTTTTCTGGAAGATGACATCACAGTCTGGAAAGTAAGTTAGGGAAAATACCTGTATTTCTTTAGGTCTCTTAAAGGCATTCATTGTAAAACAGAAAATTCACATTTTTATAAAATGTTTAAGTATTCATTCAAGCATGGGTCAAAATCATTCATTTTTCGGGGTACTAGAAACCAAGACCATTATATTTTCCTATGCGACCCCATTATTGAAAATCTCTCTCCCTCTAAATTTCTTCCAGCTATTTTACCCTGTCACTGTTTGCATTACTGATATTTGAATGAAGTTTCTGCTCCACTGACTTCAGTGGGAAATCCTGGTAGAAACAGCAAAGTAAGGAATGGAGTAGAACATGCCGTGGGATATGAACAGGTGTCTGCAAAGGTAAGTATACTTTACACATTGAATTATACTGTCATCATTGGTACTTCAGATGAGTCAAATACCTGCTGCACTGTGTAATTTCTGCTGCTGACTTCTGCATTATTACAGGACCTACGAGTCGAAGGAAGGAACCACAGTATATAGTAGGGTAAGTAGGTATTTGACACATATGAAGTGTGGAATACCTGCAGCAGCCATAAATCAGTAACACGGTGGCTTTTTTAACATACAGGCTATCAGAAAGGTAAGCATACAACCTCTCCTTTCAAACGTAAGAACAGCGTCTAAGGCAATACTAAAAATCTTTAATTTGGCAAAAGGTTAAAAACACAAAACACTTACATGTGATAAAAGGTAATCAAGCTCATCAGTTCATAAGATCTCCAGAAGGATGGTCTCCTGAAGAAATCCCATATAATGTCTCGCTACTGGCCAGCAGTGTGGAGCAGTGCATGGAGATCAGGAAAAGCCACCGCATTGCCAGAGCCAGCGTGGAACATAAGCCACAGGAAGTGACATCACAGGACGCTGATGCGTTTCGGATCATGCAAACTAGCTCCTTCTTGTGGATACAAGGACAAACCGAGCTTGAGCTATGTAACAGTGAGGCGGGACTGGGGCTCTTCTTGGATCTACATGCACTGCTCCAGACTGCTGGCCAGTGGCAAGATATTATATGGGATTTGTCTAGGAGACCATCCTGCTGGACGTCTTATGAACTGATGTGCTTAATTAACTTTTATCTCCTGTAAGTGTTTTTACGCATTTGTCATATTAAAGCTTCATAGTATTGCACTTAGAAGCGCCTTCTTTGTTTTTACATTTCTATTAGAGTTTGCTTCTCTCTTATGGAGTGCAGCTGAAGTGCATTTTAAGCTGCTTACCTACTGACTACAAACCTGTGACTTTTATCTGGATATCCGTAACCTTTTATGGGTTCCACCTGCCCCAGAGCGCCCTACATACAGCTTTCTTCCTCTTCTTTTAAAGGCTGTGCTTATATCACTTTTAACCTTAAAGTGACAGGGTCATTTTTAAACCACACATCATATACAGTACTATTGGGCGCCCAGAAAGGAATGCAGAGAAAGCTTCCCTGTGACCATATTCTATGCAATGTGACACGGACACGCAAAGGGTGAAAAAAGGATTTTCATGTACACTGTGTTGAGAACCCACTCTAACAGAAGGTCTGTTTTTACCTGCACACAATACATTATACTGCCAAAGCCTTTGAGAAGGGAATAAGAAACATATAGTACAGGGCCTGTGTCCCAACAAGGTCTTTTATCCAAATGTAGTGTGTTGGCCACAGATGGTAACGTTAAACGAAAAGCTTTGTGTATTGAAGACAATCTGCTCCTCAAATACAGTACCTTCTATAATGTCTTAATCTGTGCTAATATGTTCTTCAATTTACAACTTTCCTTTTATTGGCAACCCATTTCTCCTAGATGCGCTGCAAATGTATAATTTGCCCACATTGTATCAAATCCATTGTATTCTCCTTACACAGCAGGTGCTAATCATTTACCACCACATCATTTTGTCTTTGTACACTTCTTATCCATAAGATTCTGCTACAATACCTTCCAGCTTTCAGATCCTGGAAGCGGCACGGATCTATAATAAAGAAGTGGTAATGCCCTGCCAAACAAAAATGAAATTGTGTAGATAAACAAACTGAGCTGCTGCTACCACCTACAGTGTTTCACACAGAATGGCAGATGTAAATATAGGAATTGAGGCAGCACTGCTGTAACCAATAATGAATAGAATAGCACAAAAAGAATATAATATCAGTGAATGAAAATATACAATACAATATCATAAATGTGCTAACAGATGTGCAAAAATCAGCAGTAACAAAGTGCTAGTGCCAAGGTGCAATCCTTAAATAATCATAATGTATAACAGTTCATAAGATGTCAATGGAGGGATAAACAGGACAATGCTTCTCAAATGGTAAGTTGAGCAATCCACAGATCCATGCAAGAAATGAACAAACGAGCTACCTTCACCAGGTGAAATGAGCTCTCACCACCGGTGTAACCCTGCAACCAGTGCTGTCCGTTCTACAGCGTCCCAGTGTTCCGTAGCGATCTGTTCTGAGCTTTCCTGTTTACCTGTGACCCGGCTTGACACCGTTTCTGCTTGAACTCTGTCTGCACAGACCCCCAGCTTGCCTACGATCATTCTCCTGCCTAACCCCTTTGTACTTCAGTTGCCCGCCTGTTGCCAAACCTGCCTGCACCCGACCACCCGACTGCCTGCTCCTCCTGTACTGCTCTGCCCGCATATTGCTGACCCGGCCTGTACCACTACTCTTCAGTCTCGCACGAACCTCTGGGCGACATTTTATCACCTTCTGTGGCCGATCCAGCCCTCATGCCCCCCTGCGCACTAGCACTCCCTGTCTGCTCTACCAGGGGTGCTGGAACCAGGGCTGTAAGAGAGGTTGCCTACTGCATAAGTCAGACTCTTCTATCAGGTACGAGACATCCGGGTTAGACCCCACCAGGCCAATTCTCGCGTGTGTATATACACAGAGTAAGTCATGCAGTCAGATCATATACATGATAAACAAGTCTATGTGGCTTATAGTGGAAAAACAGGTACTCTCCACCAGTTGGATTGAAGGCTCACCTCAGACAATGACCCTAATGGGCCTGCTCACGCATAATTAGGCAGAGTGTAATTCAGGCTCCTTCCCCTTTAAGGTTGCCGTTTGGATTTCCAGTGACCCACCAATTGCATGTAAACATAAAAAGACACCTCCACTAGTGCAATATGTCTGACCATATATTGAGATAACAGATCACAAAGCCCCTCCTTAAGATGCACTCACATTTATTTAGATATAAAACAGCATAAAATCCAGTATAAAATCAAGGTGTATCAGCAAATTTGTAGTACCACTGCCAGGCTAGACCTCTACATGTTTCACCACCCCATGTGGCTTCATCTGGAGGAAGGAGCCTGGATTATACTCTGTCTAATTATGCGTGAGCAGGCCCGTTAGGGTCATTGTCTGAGGTGAGCCTTCAATCCACCTGGTGGAGGGTACCTGTTTTTCCACTGTAAGCCACATAGACTTGGTTATCACGTATTTGATCCGACTGCATGACTTAGTCTGTGTATATACACATGCGAGATTTGGCTCGGTGGGGTCTAACCCGGAGGTGAGAGTTCATTCCACCTGGTGAAGGGAGCACGTTTGTTCATTTCTTACATGGATGTGTGGATTGCTCAACTTACCATTTGAGAAGCATTGTCCTGTTTATCCCTCCATTGACATCTTATGAACTGTTATACATTGTGCTAGTGCCAAGGTGCAATCCTATTTAAGGATTGCACCTTGGCACTAGCACTTTGTTACCATTGATTTTTGCACATCTGTTAGCACATTTATGATATTGTATTGTATGTTTTCATTCACCGGTATTATATTCTTTTTTTGTTATTCTATTCACTATTGGTAACAGCAGCACTTCCAGAATTCCTGTATTTACAGATCTATTACCTGGTCTCTGTATCCTTACTCCTGACTCTGTTGTCCCACAAGAACTTCCTGGGTCATTCACACACTGCTGTGCACATTGGAGCCGTTAAAGCGTCCAGATAATAAGTGCCATTCAGAAAGAAAGGGTGTCACGTATCTGATCATAGACTGAAATGACGAGGTTGGCGTCTCTTGTATCTCCAGCCCAGGTCCCGTTGAAGGTGGAACATTGGGTACTGAGGGACAGGAGGAACATGAGTGCCGGCAGGTGTTGATAGGAGTGTTTGCAGCTGGACACTGGCAGGCTGGCAGAACATCAGATCAGGAACAGTAGTTGATCCAGCCGAAGTTAAAGGGGCACTCCACACAGGCTGCGGGTTCCAGATACGAGGCTTGACAGAGCTCCCAGCAAGCTTGAGACAGGAACTCACTATGATGAGCAGAGCTGATACAGATGACAGCCATATAGGCACTTGAACCAGATGTGTGAGTCACTGAAATAGCCGAGGTCAGCAGCAAGCGGGCAGCACCGAGACATAAGACAGAGACACGGTGAAGAACAGAGCCAGGGTCAAGAACTGATGACAGAGCAGAGGCAGGATCCAAGTTCAGGTCAGAGGGAGGCCAAGTCAGCAACAAGCAGAGTAATAGCAGGACACAGGGAACCGCTGAAAGACCAGTCAGCACTGGAGCATGATCAGGAGAATGTTTAAATAGTCCGTCTGGTATCAACATGCATTGAGTGTGCATCCATGCATGTGCTCGTGCGTGCACCCATGCGCATTCCTGTGCGCATGCGAATGCCTAGTCACCATTCTGTTGAGAATTCTGAGCGTTTCTATTAGCCATTCTTCGTGCATGCACATTTTCATTAGCCAAACGTCTGGTAGTCATTCTCTGACAAAGGGTATTGACAACCATAGGAATTTAGCAAACTACACAGGAAATATAGCAAAATGAACACATGAGCTATATCTGTGGAGTACGTTCACATGCAAAACTTTCCTGTCTGGCTGGAGTGTTCCTAAAGGCAGTATGAATGGAATTCCCAGTGTATTTTTGTTTTAACTTTATTGTTGTCTCTGTCAGAAATTGACAGCAGAGTTGCTAGCAAGGCACTGCTGTTTCTAGTTATATATCATATTCTATATGGCAGAGTTTAAAATGCTATGCTTATGATAATTCCAGTTTTATAATGCACTTAAGTTCTATACATCAAAAAAATCTTCTCCCCCCTGTGTGCTTGAGGCACTTGGGCATACCTCCCAGCAATTTCTTCATAAAACAAGCATTTCTCTCTTGCAGACTTTAACTTGCAAATCATCATAAAACACTGTACTTTTTTCACAGAAAAGCTCTAAAATGCAAAATAATAAACTGAATAAATTCAATTTAGATTCAAAAGACAAACAGGCAAATTTTAGAGTTTATCCACTGAGACCTTCACGTCATACTCAAGCATTATTTGGACAGAAAAAAAATCACATTTGCCTTTGCTCAGATCAGGGTTGCCACCCCCATATCTCATATTCCCCAATGCTGTAAATACAAAATAGAACCAAATGCCTGACTTCTCCCTCAGAACTGGATCATAAATGGCCATAGACATTAAATACAACATATTTGTTGGAAGTGTATACAACTCCAGGCTGCCAAACAATTTTCCATTGGGCTTTTAATGCATAGACATGCACTTGTTTCAGAAATTAGCCATGCGCTTGTCTTAAAAATGTACATGAAATATGCACTCAGCAGATACTCCCAAGGCCAGCAAGAAACCAGAAAAACATTTTTGATCAAATATAAAGAACCCAGATAGCTATTTAAATCCCTTTCAATACATTCAGGGTGTCTTTTCTGGTAAGAAAGCACCAACTTAATAATACTTTTAATGGCAATTACCTAATAAGACTCTTGGAACTTGTAAAGACCACTAGGCAGGTCATCAGACATTCTGATAATGTGTTAGGATATGTTAAGACCAAAATGGTCGTAGAATTTAGTAATTTTAGGGACCTGACACTGCTGGCTTAAAGATCTGTCATAGGACTACTGTGCCTTGGTTAGACAGTGCTTTTAACCACTTGACAACTGGGCACTTAAACCCCCTTAACAACCAGACCAATTTTCAGCTTTCAGTGCTCTCACACTTTGAATGACAATTACTCAGTCATGCAACACTCACAGTCCAGGGATTTTAATGATTTAAGATGCTGGTAAAACCAGAATTGTATAGGATTGTGTAATAGTCTTACAGACTACTGGACGGATCACCAGAAATGTTCAAGGTTCTCAGAATAATCCATTAACGGTAATTTTCATAATAATTCAACCACGAAAGAATGGTCTTTTCTGTGGGACTTACATAACTTTCCCTAAATTTATCGATAGACCCAAGAAATATAAACTAGTTTTTACAAAAAGACCAAAGAACGACCGGAACCCTCATAGACGACTCACGTATAAAGTACATGTAAA
>BLSH010363130.1:1484014-1500470 GCA_018402905.1 Glandirana rugosa
CCCGGTCCAAGGATGACAACGACATTCCCTGTCTAATAACAAGAATTTAGTATAGGATCAAGATATCCCAGTCCAAGGACGACAACGACATTCCCTGTCTAATAACAAGACAATAATCTGTCCCTTACAGCAACAGTAGGAACCTGGCCCTATAGAACTAGGAGATGATTTTAGAACAATAATCTGTCCCTCTAAGCAGTAGACTCTAACTAGTCCAGTCAGATTGTTCTGTAATGCAGGATGAGATGTTATTAGATCTGCAATCTGTCCCTAAAAGCAGTAGTAGTAGTAATCTGTACCTAGTCCACAATTAGATTGTTCTGTAATGCAGGATGAGATGTTATTAGATCTGCAACCTGTCTCTCACAGCACCAGCAGCATCCTCTCCCTACACTAGCCTGAGAGCATATGACATGCAGCACTACGTGACTCCAGCTCATACAGAGGCTGGGTCACATGATGCACTGGCCAATCACAGCCATGCCATTAGCAGGCATGGCTGTGATGGCTTCTAAGGGCAAACCAGTGAAACGCTTGTTGATTGGCTGCCCTGCAGCTATTCAACAAGCAGGAAAAAATACCAGAACCCGAACCAGAAAGTTTTTCAAAAGTTCGGGTCTGGGTCCCGAACACCGCAAAGTTCGGTACGAACCCGAACTTTACAGTTCGGGTTCGCTCAACTCTAGTCAAAAGTATTATTTATCCTTTTCCTAAAACTTTAACATTAGCAAAAACAATGTTCCTTTTTTTACACAAGTGGTGAGTAAACCCTCTATTATCATGAAGGTCTGTTTTTTGGATTCATTTTTTGTTTGTATTTTTGTGTACATATCTGAGGATGTGCAAATTACTTAAAAATTGTGTTTGAAATTCATTTGTTCACATTTTTCATTATTACTTCCTAATTAATACTAATTCCTAATTAATACTAGGACATAGACATGTACTTTCGCTTTGTTTTGATTCTTTATTTAACTAAATCCTTTTAGTTAAACTTGTTGTATTCTTTACATTCGTTTCCGGGATTCGTTTCTTATTCATATTTGAAAAAATTTGACCCAATTTGAAAACAATTGAACAAAATTGTACCGCATTCGTAAAATTTATATCGGACTCAAAAAATTTATATTGGATTCGAAGAATTTCTAACGGATTCTAAAAAATTCAAAATTCGAGTTTCGGAAGATTGATATATATTATATTCTTTCTATTTTATTATATTTTTTCTATTATATTATTTTATTCTCTAATTTTCTATTCTATTCTATTATTTTCTGTTCAATTATAATCTTTTTATCCAAGTTCAATTTCAGTCTATTCGAAATTGGAATTCCTTCTATTCGAAAATTCGAATTTCAGGAGATTGTTATATACTATACTATATTCTTTCTATGTTATTATATTATTTTCTATTGTTTTTCTATTCTATTCTCTATTGTATTCTCTTATGTTCTATTCTAATCTTTTATATTCAAATTCAAATTTATTATATTCGACATTCGAAATTTGGAAAATGGTTATATATTCTATTTTATTCTATTCTGTTCTATTGTTTTTCTAGTCTATTTTTTTCTATTCTATTCTTATATTCTTTATTCTATTCTGTCCTATGCTATTCTCATATTCTCTATTCTATTCTTTTCTATCATATTCTAATCTTTTCTATTTGTATTCATTCTATTCAAAATTCTAATTTCAGAAGATGGTTATATATTCTATTTTAATCTATTCTGTTCTATTGTTTTTCTATTCTATTACACTCTCCTATTTTTTATTCTTTTACTATTATTTACTATTCTTTTATTTTATTTTTTTTTTGCTAATATGTTTCAAATTTGTTGCCAGATTTGATTCGAATTGTTTTAGAATCCGATTCGAGTTGCTTTCGAATTTGATTCAAATTGTATTTCAGCTGAAATTTTTCGCTTCAATTGGTTTAATATTAATATTGGTTTAATATTGTTACTATTGTAAATCGGTAATTCAGATGCATCCCAATTCCGCATAATGAAAAATTGTCCTAATTTCGATTTAGAATGAAACAAACTGCACATGTGTACTAGGACATAGAAAAATCTGCTAACAAATTAAGGGCTAAAATTGATAGGCACTTTTCGACTGAACACAACAGCTGCGTGGTTTTGAATGTAAAACACAGCATTTGAAAAGAAGAAAACTGTATTTGACCTGCTATGCCTGCGGATCAAATGCAACATTATAGGACATGCTGCATCCCAAGAAACGCAGCACAACACAAGTCAAATGCAGCCTCTTAATAGTCCTGTACTGCTTTATTAAAGTCAACCTCAATTTGCTGATCTGAGTTTGACATGTTCTTCAAACGCAAGTCAAATGGAAGAAACCAACACCTGTGTGAAGGTAGAAGGTACACAACCGACAAAAACAAAAATGTTCTGAAACTCAAGGGGGTTAAAGAGAGGAAAGAACTCAAGGAATACAGTGGTTAAGGGAATGAGCGATTAACCATGTGTTTCTACTCTAAATCAATGGCATAGTATATGGTAGTATATACCATATGTTATCTAGATTTGGGAGTTTGTCAAGTAATATATTTCCGGTAGGGTAGAGTTGCCCTTAGCAGAGCTCAAGGGTAGAGTTCACAACTAACATTTGTAACAGTTTCCCAAATTCTGGGAATTAATGAGAAAATACACAGTGAGCTAATCTGTCTTGCATGTATGACCCTTTAAGCCAACAGAGAGTACACAGACCCACTCTAATCCATGTGGCAGCATGTTTTGAAGCAGCAAACTCCTCAATCTAGATCTGACATCAAGATTCCACTTGACCAGCCAAATAATATTTAAATACGTGAGAGATAGCCAGGCCATGTTTTTTTCCATAGACTGTGAATGATGTTTCTTAGACTAGCCATTTCGCCATAACAGATAAGGGTTTGTAAGTCTCCCAAAAATTTTATAACTCAAATAAACTGGGGAATGAGAGATAATATCCAAATTCTTAGTAGAATTATCATCTTAATAAGCCTCAGGCAGCCAATTCTCATAAGAGGAAGTCTGGACCAAATCCTACATTTGCTAATGATCAGGTCAAACAATGGGGTTTATATTTTCCTTAATATATATACAGAACTTTTAAACTAATTAACCTTCTTTCCTTCCTTGGGCACAAGCTTCCCTAAGGAATGTTTTAGGATAAAGGCAGAGTGCAGGGTGAGGGTGGCAGAACCCCTAACTACAGCATGTGCAAGCTAATCATGTCCTTCTCACCCTACATAAAGCAAGCTTATGACACTATCGCTTCTCCTAGCAATACACATCTTGGAGAAAGAAAGGCATTGTCTGATTTCTTGTCACCTATCCTACATAATTCAGTCTCTGCTGGGACTTTTTGTGCTGCATGTATGCAACAGCATATCTGACAGCTCCAGTAGACATTAGCTGGCAGTAGAGGGCTGGCTCTACCACTAGGCGGGGTAGGCGGCCACCTAGGGTGCACTGTCACCTGTCCATATACTTCCCCAGCCTGTCCATATACTACCACAGCCTGTCCATATACTACCCCATATACTACTCCAGCCTTTCCATATACCTGCGGACCACAGCAGGCCGGGTTCCAGAGGCACAGGAGTGGGCCTGTGGACCACGGCTAAAGAAATAGGTAGAGAGGCGCTGCAAAAATCTTCACCTCTGCCACCTCCATCGTATACATGGACAGGGCAAACTGGGTGGAGTCAGGGGTGGAGCCAACGGGGGGCGGCAAAATAAGGTTTCGCCTAGGGTGTCAAATATCCTTGCACCAGCCCTGGATTCACTCACTTTGTGAGCTGTGACTAGGTGTCCTGTCCTTACTTTGCAGTACTAAAATTCCCCAGTACTCGGTTCAGCTAATCAGCTCAAAGACCTGGCTAATATGATGCTAACACTTAAAGCGGAGTTCCACCGACAAATACATCTTTATATATTTCAAATCCTCTATGCATGATGAATCACCTTTGGAAAAAAAAAAAGATTTTATACTCACCCTAAGTGCCCTGTTGCTATGTGGTCCCTGTAATCTTCCACTTCCTGATCCACGGCACTCTGCATCACTTCCTGCCTCGCCTGGGCTCATGGGAGATGTAAAATTGTGTTATTTCCAGACAGGAAATTAAGTGGTTTTGTGGGGGAGAGACATGTTATCTATGCTGCCATAATAATGGGGTGGGACCTTCCTCCGTCGCTGCCCATTGTTATGGCAACGCGACATACACTCGAGATCGAGAGGTGCATGCTAGTTACCCAGCATGCACCTTATCCAGGAAGAGACTCGAGGAGGGTGCGAGTGGGCTTCACATGCCCACAGCTAAGATGGGAACTCCCAGTAAAGAAAAAAATCAGCAATGTAAGTACAAAATAAATAGGAAGACTCTCCGGATTTAAAGCTATCAATTAATTTATTATTGTAATGAATACTAACTAGGTGGATACCTAGCAAAAAAAAACGGAACTCCACTTTAAGGTATGTTTATAAAGCAGTACATGTGACTTTTATCAAACATTCATTGCAGGTGAATCAATCACTGTTATTTAAAGCACATACATCAAGATGCAGCTGCATTAAACATTTTGTGAAAGCGCTTTATAAATACACCCTTTAAACTAAGAACACTGACACACCAAGGCAGCTCTGCAAGGTGTGTTCCCTACCTTGACTATCTGAGCTTCCAACCTGGGACATATATATTTAGTGTTAAAGCTCTCTCTGACATAAAGATAAGAGCCCTCCCATTTTAATTGACTTCTATATTTAAAAAATCCCCATCTAAATGCCCCTTTTTTACTTACGTTTAACTGTGATAATGTCATGCTCCAGCCCTAAGCCTTCGCTTCCCGAATGGGTCCTTCCTCAGCTATCCACGTCACTGCCTGCATGATGTAGACACTTATGGGATGTCCAGCATCAGGGTCTTCTCAGGATGCAGAAGAAGAAAGACGTCATCAGAGGGGAATCAAAGGGACCGGAAATCCTGGGTGTCATTGTAGTGCTGGATTAGTGTCTCTCTCACTAGGAAATTAAAGCAGTAAGGGACCAGGATAAGGGACTTAGAAGAGTATAGCTGGCTTCACAAGGTAAGGATACAAAAAAGCCTATCAGGATGAGTTTTGGTGGTGGTAGTTTTTGCCCGGACTGGGGCTTTAAATAATTTGACAGCAGGTTTACATTGAAGTAATCCCCATCCATAAACACCAGAAGTCCAGATTTGCTAAAGGCAGCTGGGGATCCCCACTGTGTGCCTGCTCCAAATTAAAAGTCAAATAATGCAAAATGGCAGCAACTCAAATTGATGTATACCTGAATTCATGAAATTGCATGGGCAACAAATATGCAATATTACCAGTACATGGCAAACAAAAGCTTATTGTGATAATATGTCCACAGCCAGTGAAAAACTGTGACAATAGCTGACAGCAAATGGGCAGCGGTGCCTATATGCAGACATTAAAATAAAGGTGCAATCATTCCAATAATAGCATCCTTTAAAGAGGAAGTAAACCCTGATAGGGTTTACTTCCTCTATATTCCCCTACAAAGTAGAAACATAATGGGCTAATATGCATCGCATAGTAGCTTATTTTGTGTCACTTACCTGCAAATGAAGCCTGCGATGTCCAGCTATGTCGCCTGTGCAGGTACCGTCCATCTTCAGCCCCTCTTCCTTCCGAGGCCACGACTCCAGCTCTGTGACTGGCCGGAGTCGCATGATGTAACTCCCGCGCATGCATGCGGGAGCCGCCAGTCACTGCACATCTCAGTGAAGATATGGCACGGAGGCCGTTTCTTCACTGCACATGTGCCGAAATGACGTTGGCACATCTAGTACACTGCACATCTCCTGAGCCGTGCAGGTTTGAGAGATATGCAAGGCACCTACAGGTAAGCCTTATTATAGGCTTACTTGTAGGTTAAAGTGGTTGTCACGGGTTGACAACCACTTTAAATCATCCACAGTGATCTGATTTAACTGGCAGTGTTTCTTTCACAAATAATAATATTTGATAATTTATTTGTTTCATCTTCTCAATGTTTCTATGACCACATGGGCACACTTTGGTAGGTATAATTCTTAATGGGTTCTGGTTACCCAAATCTTTAAATATTTAATTTTGTTTGCTTATGCCGCTTAGTTTTGAAATGGGTGTGGTTGATGAACATGTAAGTTTCTATTTTTGACCTTTGGTAGTAGAACATCTTTATATGATTTGAGAGCCTGTATTTAATGGCCAATCTAGATATACATAATCTAAATTTGTCCTTAAGAATGATATCTGGAGCTTATGTCTTTTTAGGATTATATTAGCAATGTTTTTTCTTTTCCTTCTCCTCACCCTTTTTTTATTTTTTTATTTTCAGTGGATTTTGTTCAAAAAGACTGGATGCTCGTTTATGTGCTGCCTCTGGCACTGTTTGGGCTTTGTTGCAGCTCTATGTGGGTAAGGTCTCATTTGGGTCTGCATTAATATCCGGCTGTAGTGTCCCACGACTTTAAGATAGGACTATATTATATGTATTGATGTTGTATATTCAAGACATTGATTTCTCATTCTCTATCAACTAGCAGTGAGATATCATCTGTCCCCTGAGGAAGCTGGACACACGGCGAAACATGTCGGGACACTCTCTATCTGCATCATTTTAACTGAACCAGCATCCCTTTACTGTTCATGTATTTTGTACCTACTTTGAACATGTGTATCAATATCCAAACTACATTTGGTTTTAATACATTTTCTATTAAAAAATGATTGGTTTTAATATTTGATTGTATCCATTACTTTTTGCACCGCTGAACATTCCCATTTTGTTGCCAGTCACCCTGGCTAACTACTTTCCAAAAAATTTCTCTCTGGTGGAATGATATGCATGTGATGATCAATTGTCATCTAAGGGACATTCATACCGGTTTTATACAATATTCACAGAACTTTCACCCAGGATTCAGATATATTTCTATCTGAATCTTAAATGCAGTATATCCTTTTGAAATCGTTAAGGAAAGCAATGGAATGCGTTTAGCCACTACCATGCTTTCCTTAAATAAATATGATTTAGAGGCTTTCTACCTAGTTGCATGAAGATGGGCTTACATTTCATTAATATTCAAATAGTTTTTGAATTTGGAGGTAAAGGAAGAAACTTGGATATACACAAAGAAGCAAGGTGAAATTTGAGGTTTATTTTATCTTTATCAAATGCTAGCAGTTGTTACTTTCACACAATTTGAAATTTTTGCCATCAGCAACCAAGTTGCACCTTTCCTTTCATGGAAGAATTCTGTTTGTCCACATTGGGCAAAGCCTCCAACGTTTCTCTATTTTAACAAATCAGCCCCAAAGATTAAATAAATGAATTCAAGAAAGTTGGCCCAATTCACTAAATCAAATTCAATTAAAACTTTTTTGTTTAAAAAGGTACACATAGTCAAGCCACAGTACTGCTCTAGTCCACATAAACTTCCTTTTATCAGCATCTAGGTAATCCTGGAATATGCCTGCTTGTCAAACTGGAATGTCAGCTGTAAGCACCTTGCGGCATATCACATACAATGTTGTAGCTACTAAGAAGGAGACAATGGTTAAATTTTGGCTGTTCAGGCTTTTAGACAAAAGCCCAAACTTTGCCCATTCAGCCCCCTGTTTGGTGGGAACAGTCCCTTACAGAAGTCTGTGTGCCATTTTTTTTTTAAAAAAAAGATTATCTTTTGCCAGCAGTTTAAAACATTTTTTTTTTCTTTGTAAATGTCAGTGCTGCTGCAGCACTTTCTGTACATCCCTTCATAGGCAGAATTAGGGCACCCTACAGGCATGCTATTTAAAGCATTTTTTAATGTTTTACTTCATGCAACTAAAAAAAATCACTGCTCTTGGCTGAATAGAATTAAAAAAAAAAAAAAATGTTTGCATTGGTACATGTCCCCCATGGCAGTTACCATGTTGTCATGCTATTTTTCTTTTTACAACTCCTTGCCTATTAGCTTAGAAATTTGGCATTTTATATTGACAGAGTGGACTCCTGTTGATTTTCATTGGGTTTGACATTAGAACGTCTTTGAAATTTGCCAAACTCGGGTAGTTTGGCTCATTCCCAGCTACATAGCTATGGGACTAGTTTTGGACCAAGTTTTCTTCCCCCTTTGTTGCCCCAAACTATAATCAGGGATAGGGTCCTGCATGAGATGACACATATTCTGGCACTATGTTTTACACTAAGCATGGTATTTGAAAACATCAAATTTGCCTTATAGAAATCTCAGTGTAAACACTTTAAGTGACCCAGTCACTTAAAAATGAAGAACTTGCTAGCAGGTATAAATCGATCATAGTGATGGGCCAATAGGAATGTGGGTGTTGAGAGGGGAAGGGAGAAAGCTCTGACGATACTTTTTAGTGCCAGAATTTTGCTCCTTCAAAACAGCCCAGCATTCAGTTATAGGGAAGGTGAAGGAGAGTTAAATATTGTCCTAAGATGAGTAAAGGAAATGTTTCACATTGGATTATTCCACAGATCAGGAAGAAATACTCAAAGCACACCAAGATTCAAGTTCTTGTATTTAGACAATATTTGGCATTTACAAGATTATATCTTTGCATTACATCATTAAAATAGCTATGCTGATTTTGGCAATCTACACACATTAACTACTTCAGCCCCAGATGGATTTACCCACTTCCTGGCCAGGCCATTTTTTTTTCGATACGGCACTGCGTTGCCTTAACTGACAATTGCACGATCATGGAATGTTATACCCAATTGAAATTGTTGTCCATTTTTTTCCCACAAATAGAGCTTTATTTTGGTGGTATTTGATCACCTGTGCGTTTTTTATTTTTTGCGCTATAAACAAAAAAAGAGTGACAAATTTGAAAAAAAAAACAATATTTTTTACTTTTTGCTATAATACATACCCAAAAAAAGTAAAAAAAACTAATTTCTTCCTCAGTTTAGACCAATATGTATTCTTCTACATATTTTTGGTAAAAAAAATCCCAATTAGCATATATTGATTGGTTTGCGCAAAAGTTATCGCTCCTACAAAATAGGGAATAGATTTATGGCATTTTTATTAATTATTATTTTTTTTTTTTTACTAGTAATGCTGGTGATATGCAATTTTTAGGGGGACTGTGACATTGTGGCGGACAGATCGGACACTTTTGGCATTTTTTGGGACCAGTGACATTTATACAGCGATCAGTGATATAAAAATGCACTGATTACTGTATAACTGTCGCTGGCAGGGAAGGGGTTAACACTAGGGGGCTATCAAAGGGTTAAGTGTGTTCCCTGGGAGGTGTTTCTTACTGTATAGGGGCTGGGTTGACTGCAGGAGGAGAGAGATCGCTGTTCCCGATCACTGGGAACAGACGATCTCTCTCTACTCCCCTGACAGAACGGGGATCTGCTTTGTTTACACTGGTAGATCCCCATCCTGACTGTCTCTGGAGGGATCGCAGGTGGCCACCGAATCCGCTGGTTGGCTCCCCCGCTTGCGAGTGGGCCACAAGTGTACGCACCCAACGTACAATGACGGCGATTCGTGCAGCCATGCCAACCAAACAGCGGCGGCTGGTTGGCAAGTGGTTAAAGTGATGGCGTTGATGTAAGAAGAATCAACGTGATCATTTTGTTTTATTTTTTGCAGGTTTTTGGCAACAGGTGAATCCTTCTACTCCCTGTCCTTTTATTTCTCATTGGGTGCAAGCTCTATTCACTAAATAAATGTGATGCTAAGTGGAGCCACTTGAAATTGTGATGCAGCTGTCAACAGAGGAACAGTGACTGGAAATCAGCAGTACCACAACATTCCCCACTGTATCCGAGCACTGGATGACAAACACATCCATATTCAAATGCCTCCAATTTCAGTGGCTCAACATTCTATAGAAATGTTTATTACAAGATGTATTTTCCATAGTGCTGATGGCCATTGTGGATAGCAATTATAATGTTGTAGCTATAGACGGTGGTGCCTATGGAAGCTCGGTTGACTCAGGCGTCCTGTTCCCCTGCTCCCTGCATGTCTCCTATCACTGCATAACAGTCACGTGTACGGAGAGAAGGTGCTCAGCCATCCACTATTATGTTCTGGTGACATAGGCAAAAAAAATGCTTTGGCATTTACAAGATGACATCTTTGCAATGAAAATAGCTCTGCCTTCATTAGCAAACAGCACACTGTGCCAGTGTTCTTCCTCCTTGCACCCTCATGCCCACTGCCTGCATCACGGGGGAGCACTGTACAATCCTATCTTCCATGTATCATATAAAGCACAAACAATACATGAAATGTTAGGCCGGAGTTAGGGGGCGGAGCTGGAGCGGCTTTTTTCCTCACCCTATGCATGCATGAATAACTGCAAAAGCTTGTCATATCAAAGGAGATCATTGAAGCAGCTGGGGGAGGGCAAAGAGGTATGCTGTGTGCCCAGGTTACAAGTGGGGCAGACCCGGGCATAAGTGTCTAAACCCGGGCTGTCCGGGTCAATCCTGTACGGGTGGCAACCCTACCTGTCAGCCTGTCAAATATTTATTATTATTATTTGCATGCCCTAGTCATCTCAGCTGCAAGAATTTTGCTGATTCTTGCTGTTGGAATTGGATGCATGCAACCAACCATGTGAAAGAACTCTTAAGGAGGTGTTTGCATACTACTTCATATCACCAGGGGGAAAGTTTCCATGGCAATATGCAAAAGTTTAAATAGGCCATTACAAGTTTTCTGTGATTGTTGTTCCAAGGCATTATCACCTTGGAAAATCATTATTGAATATGTTTGTTGTTAGCATTAATAAATGTATGCTCATAATTTCAGCAGTGCAGATGTAATGTTGTTGAGATGGAAGCATCTATTTTCACTTTGAATATCCAATCGTGTCTAAGGGAGAGTCCAAAAGCCACAAGATTGGATGTTCATAATTAACATGATTACACTTTTATTCAACCACAAGCAAACAGCAAAATTGTGTAGTCATGTACATGTAAATATATTGTTTTGTACATTTGCTCCATACATGATTACAATGTAATCATGGTTGGCGTGCAGAAAGGTTCCATAATAACAAGAAACAAAACACTTGCCAAAAAGGCAATTTATTGAAGGATTATGCACAGCTTATGATATTGTTTTTTTTAAGTCATTTTGGCATCATGCTTTAAGCACATACAGTATATTAATATAATAAATCTGATTTAACTTTTGATGGACTTGTATCACTGCTTGTTACAAAACTGAAGGCATGATGGGAATGTGAGGCATTATGCTGTCCTTAGCTTTGCTTTGCCAGTGTGCAATCACCTGAAGGCAGCTACCTATAACCCTTGTTTACCAAAATTCCATCTTGTAATAACAATAATTTACGACTTTCATAGATATTTAATTACTAAACATTTATTCAAGACCTGCCAGCCTAGCAAACTGAGGAAAAGAACATAACTAAATTTACATACATGCTGATAGAGTACGTTGAAAAAGTAAGTACACACTCTGACAGTATGGTGATTTGTCATGGTGTTAAACTGTTTTTATGTTGCCAACAAGGCAGATTGAGAGGTTCCAGGATGCTTATTTTATTTGGAGGAAACTGTTTTCTCAGGTTCCTCCATGGTTGGTAGAATCCAGTTTGGGACTTGGAGCCTGGAGATTTCATAGTGATCCAGGTGGGATGAAATCTTCAGTCCTGGGACCAGGTTTTAGGACAAGCCAGCACACTGATTATGCATGTGTGTGCTGGGCTTTTGGAAAGTCAGACCAGATGGGGTTTATTTCCTCTACAGGTCCCCTGTAAAGTAGAAGCATAATGGACTACTATGCAGCGCATTATGTGCCACTTACCATTATGTACCACTTACCTGCAAACGAAGCCTGCAATGTCCAGCACTGTCCCCTGTGCCCCTTCAGCCCCTCTTCCTTCCGGGGCCGCGACTCTGGCTCTGTGACTGGCTGGAGTCGCGTGACGTCACTCCCGCGCATGCGCGCAGGAGCCGCCAGTCACGGCACAGTGTCAGTGGAGTAACGGTACGGAGGCCGTTTTTTCACTGCACATGTGCCAAAATAATGTTGGCACATGCAGAACACTGCAAATCTCCTGAACCGTGCAGGTTTGGGAGATATGCAGGGCACCTACAGGTAAGCCTCATTCTAGGCTTACCTGTAGATTAAAGTGGTTGTCACAGGTTGACAACCACTTTAACCCCTTAGGTTCCACACTAAGGGGTATAACAAGCATGCTTTACTGCATATAAAGACTGATTTTACTGTTGTGGGTTTAGAGGGGGTGTGGGGAAGAGGCCCTTGTCCTCTCAACATTGTAAGAAGCTGCTTTGTCAATGCAGGTGTTTGGAAGCTGGAAGTGGGTTATGGGGGGGGTGAGGATGACAGGGGGTAAGGTGTTAGCAAGGCGGCAGTGGGGTGCCAGGTGTGATGATGAGAATGTCGGGGGGTAGGGTGTTAGCAAGCTGGCATTGGGGTGCCAGGTGTGATGAGGATGATGATGACAGGAGGAAGGGTTTTAGCAAGCTGGCAGTGGTGTGCCAGGTATGATGAGGATGACAGGGGGTAGTGTATTAGCAAGCTTGCAGTGGGGTGCCAGGTGTGATGAACATGAGGATGAGGATGACAGAGTATAGGGTGTTAGCAAGGTTGCAGTGAGTTGCCAGTTGTGATGAACATGAGCATGACGGGGGAAGGTGTAAGCAAGGTTGCAGTGGGGTGCCAGGTGTGATGAGGATGACAGGGGGTAGTGTATTAGGAAGGTTGCAGTGGGGTGCCAGGTGGGAGGAGGATGAGGATGACAGGGGGTAGTGTGTTAGCGAGCTGGCAATGGGGAGCCAGGTGTGATGAACATGAGGATGACAGAGGATAGGGTGTTAGCAAGGTTGCAGTGGGGTGCCTGGTGTGGTGAACATGAGTATGAGGGGGTGGGGTGTTAGCAAGGTTGCACTGGGGTGCCAGGTGTGATGAGGATGACAGGGGCTGGGGTGTTTGCAAGGTTGCAGTGGTATGCCTGGAGTGGTGAAGATGAGGATGAGGATGAAAGGGGTGGGGTGTTAGCAAGGTTGCAGTGGGGTGCTGGGTGTGATGAACATTGCATTGATGGCTGCTGACTGGTCAAAACATGCACCTGAGCTGCATGCTTTCGCCAATCACAGCGCGATCTGCTGTGTGAGCCATGATTGGCCAAAGGCAGGGTGCACGCCCTACACTAAATAAGGCTGCCTACACGGTAGCCGTATGTAGTGTGCTAACGTGCAGATTGAGAGAATTTGAGAGAGATTTGGCAGGTTAGTTAGTCCTGTGCAAGCAGTTTAATATATACAGGCGGTCCCCTAGTTACAAATATCTGACTTACAAACGACTCCTACTTACAAACAGAGGGAGACAACAGGAAGTGAGATGAAATCTACCCCTAGGAAGGGAAATTCACTCCTGTAAGAGTTATCATGGGACAAAGTTGTCCCCACTGAGGCTTTATCACCAATCCTTGTTTCCACAACAACCCAAAAATTTCAAAATTCAATTTTCATTGGGACAGAAAATGAGGTGAAATCTTCTAAACAGAACCACAGACAGCAAAACAAACCTTACAGGGGTGTTACCCCTTCCTTATGCTATACCAAAAAATTAAAAATGATTCTTTTGGCTGGAGTTACACTTTAAAAATGTACTTGTTCCGACTTACAAACAAATTCAACTTAAAGCGGAGTTCCACCCAAAAGTGGAACTTCCGCTGATTGGATTTCCCTCCTCAGGTGTCACATTTGGCACCTTTCAGGGGGAGGGGGAAGAGGACACCTGTCATTGAGGTCTATGCTCAATTTATCTGAACACATACAGTTAATCTTGCATATGTGAGTGAGCACACATACACACTCATTAAATGTAATTAGACAGGGCCAATTCCCTCAATACTATACCCTGATCTACCAACTCCACCTAGTGGAGGCTCTGGGGAGGCAGCAGTCTCATTCACTTGGAATAGTGATATTAATATAAAACCTATATCCTAAGCGCAGAATATATAATCAAATGTTCTACACATAGCACACTACAGATGCGCCACTTTACAAGCAGACCAAGGGGACCCCCAGGCATGATATTTAAAGGAATATTTGATTTTTATTGTTTCACTTTAAGCATTATTAAAATCACTGCTCCTGAAAAAACGATTGTTTTAAAAACTGTTTTTTGCATTGATACATGTCTCCTAGGGGAGTACCCAGGTTCCCATAGAATTTTTATGGCAATAACTTGCTATAAGCCTTTAAAATAAGCACTTTGGATTTTTCATGTTCGTGTCCCATAGACTTTAATAGCGTTTGCATGTTTGCTAGAACTTTTTGCCTGTTTGCGTGTCCTGGTGCGAACCGAACCGGGGGGGGGGGGGTTTGGCCCATCCCTACTCAATATGCACATTTGCAGGCTGTAACTGGTGCTGCAAAAACATGTACAGTGGTGTTACAATGGTGTTATCTCGTTTATGGGAATCACTCAAATCAACTACAGTGTCCTCATGGGAGGCGGATCATCCATGAATCAAGAAGTGACATCCCACCCACTGTGTTTTTTTTTTTTAGTTACTATCATTTAGGATCTATATACATACCCAAATGTGTGATGTCAATACCATGTGACCTGATTAGCTCAGCTCAAACAGGAAATATTCTCTCCAGCAATAGAGACCAAACTGAGCATGTGCCTACTCTGACTTATGTCTTATCTGGACTTGTCCAGTGTGACCGGAGGGGGAGGATCTGTGCATACAGGATCAAACAGCCCTTTTACACAATGCAGAGGATTAATCACCTGAGTTTCAAAGTGAGGATACCAAGCATGCTATTCTTCATATACAGACAGATTTTACTGTCATGGGTTTAGTATCACTTTAAGGGTTGATTAAAAACCAACAAAAATATCAATCCTACTTTGTCTGATTGTCTCACTTATATTCTCACATGTCAGCACAAAGATACAGGTAAAATTGTAAGCATTCCCTGCAATAGGAATTTCAGTTTCCTCATTAAAAACCAAAAGTCCCAGATGATTATATTGAACACAGAACCTCTCACTCTGGAATTAGAGTCAGTTCACACAATGCTCGCACTTGAAGAGGAAGACGATGTGCAATTCCCCCCTCAGCATCCCTCTTAAGCCTGAGCATGCAAAATGTTGTACATGTCCGTGATTTTGTCTGCACATTGCACTTTAAGGCTACAGTACTAGGAGACATGTTTGATGCAATCAGACAACATCATTGTAAGACAGTAAAGCATGATGGTAAACCTGTTACAGTTTGGGGTTGTTTTTCTGCTTTAGGGCATGGGAAGCTTGTGGTAATTAAGTAATCTATAAATTGGATTTAAAATGGGCAGTTCATGCTCAGAATTACTAAACTATCTTGCAGGTGTCAGCATTTTGCCTGGAGAAGTGGATCAAACATTCTCAAATATTTTGCTTACATATGACATATTTTACATACAGTATCTCACAAAAGAGAGTATACCCCTCACAATTTGGTAAATATTTTATTATATCTCTTCATGTGACAGCACTGAAGAAATGACACTTTGCTACAATGCAAAGTATTGAGCGTACAGCTTGTATAACAGTGTAAATTTGCTGTCCCCTCAAAACAACTCAACACACAGCCATTAATGTCTAAACCGCTGGCAACAAAAGTGAGTACACCCCTAAGTGAAGATGTCCAAATTGGGCTTAATTGGCCATTTTCCCTTCCCAGTGCCATGTGACTCGTTAGTGTTACAAGGTCTCAGGTGTGAATGGGGAGCAGGTGTGTTAAATTTGGTGTTATCACTGTCACTCTCTCATACCGGTCACTGGCAGTTCAACATAGCACCTCATGGTAAAGGACTCTCTGAGGAAAAAGAATTGTTGCTCTACATAAAGATGGCCTAGGCTATGAGAAGATTGCCAAGACCCTAAAACTGAGCTGCAGTATGGTGGCCAAGGCCATGCAGCAATTTAACAGGATAGGTTCCACTCAGAAGAGACCTCGCCATGGTCGACCAAAGAAGTTGAGTGCACATGTTCAGCGTCATATTCAGAGGTTTTCTTTAGGAAATAGATGTATGAGTGCTGCCAGCATTTCTGCAGAGGTTGAACGGGTCGGTGGTATGACGTCGAGTCAAAATCCCAGAACCGTTAGAAGAGTATCGGATCCGGTAGAAATACATCTCGTTGTTAAGAAAAAGGAGTCTCTCAGGAAATGGTACTCCACGATACAACTTGACGGTCACTGGCCATACTCTCTCACTGTCACTATTGTGGTTTAAATTGTGTGGACGAGGGGTAAGTGTGGACTCTGGAACATTGTGATTGCTCAGTGTACCGTGACCCTTCCCTTTTACCGGTTAATTCGGGTTAAACCTGTAGAAGTGAATCCCCACATGAGTGAAAACAACGGTCGCCAAATCTGTA
>BLSH010363131.1:8428-21352 GCA_018402905.1 Glandirana rugosa
AATCAAAAGATGTAGAGAGAGATGGGAAGCGGAGGTCCCAGAGATACAGGGGGAGGATTGGGAGGAACTATGGGATAAACCATTCAAAAACTTAATATCAGCCAGAGATAAACTAATTCAATTTAAATTTCTTCACCGCTCCTATTACACTCCAGCTAGACTGGCGCATATTTACCCAGCAGTTTCCCCCGAGTGCTGGAGATGTTCCCTTGAGCCAGCGACAGCATACCACATATTTTGGGATTGTGCTCGAATACAGACTTTCTGGGAGGGGGTGGTTACCTGCCTTACCGAGGTGCTGATGACTCCTATTCCCAAGACAGTTAGGGTGTGCCTATTGGGATTAGTGGAAGACATAGTAACATCCAGGGCCCATACCACTTTACTCTCTATCCTGCTCTTTTACGGGAAAAAGATCATCCTACTCCACTGGAAAAAGGCGGAGCCTCCTGAAGTGGCTCAATGGAAAGGGTTGGTTAATCGTATGATGCCATACTACAAATCGACTTATAGGGCTAGAGGCTGTGGGAAAAAATTTGAAAAGATCTGGAGGGCATGGTTCGATTCTCGTTGCTCTGCGGGTTAAATTCACTGACATGAAACTGTATATTGCATAAGCCAATATAGGCCGTGGGAATGTATAGATAACAAGTAGTAGCTGACATTCTGATGGCCCGGGTGAGACGGGATTCCTTGACACACTGCCAGGCAATAATGTAAGAGAATAATTGATGGTGATCCATTGCCTAATCTCGAAACAGGTGGAAGGGGCAGGTGACTGGGCGAAAAGGGGGGAGGGGGGGAGGGGGGGAGGGAAATGTTATTGTTTGAGAAAGTAATTGCTCAGGGGAGTAGACAGGATATTTCTGTATAGTTAGTTCAGTTTCGTGAAGGGGAGCCACTAGAAGTGGCCCTTCTACTACCCTGTTGTAATTGTAATTATAATGGTTGTTTTTTTTTCAACTGGAAAATCAATAAAAATAAGTTTTAAAAAAAAAAAAAATTAGATCCTGTCTAAATTGGCCCTAGTATATGTATGAATGTGAGTTAGGGACCTTAGATTGTAAGCTCCTTGAGGGTAGGGACTGATGTGAATGTACAATGTATATGTAAAGCGCTGCGTAAATTGACGGCGCTATATAAGTACCTGAAATAAATAAATAAATAATAAGCTGAGTGCCAAATTTAGGGTTCTGATATTGAGTTCTGAATTCCAAATTCCAAGTTCTGAATCTCAAATTCTAAATTCCAAGTTCCAAGTAGGGATTGGCCGAACACCTCCCCCCCTGGTTTGGTTCGCACCAGAACATGCGAACAGGCAAAAAATTTGTGTGAACATTCGAACACCGTTAAAGTCTATGGAACCCGAACATGAAAAATCAAAAGTGCTAATTTTAAAGGTTTATATGCAAGTTATTGCCCTAAAAAGTGTATGGGGACCCGGGTCCTGCCCTAGGGGACATGCATCAATGCAAAAAAAAGTTTTAAATTGTTTTTTCAGGAGCAGTGATTTTAATAATGCTTAAAGTGAAACAATAATTACGTTAAATAATGTGCCTGGGGGTCCCTTAGTCTGCCTGTAAAAGGGCTGTGATGTGTACAACATAGCCAGAGCAAAATGACATTTGTGAAGGAAAATTGTCATTTATTATCGAGGCTGTAATGTATTGCCGGCTCCCGGCAATATACAGAAAAGTCACTGAAAAAATTTGCGCGGGGTCCCCCCCAGTCCATACCAGGCCCTTTGGGTCTGGTTTGGGTTTTAAGGGGAACATTGTGCCAAAGTAAAAAAAAATTGACATGGGGTCCCCCCTCAAATCCAAACCAGACCCTTATCCGAGCATGGAACATGCCCTCAACATGGGGAGTATGGGTGCTTTGGGGCGGGGGGGCACTGCGCCCCCCACCCCAAAGCACCTTGTCCCAGTGTTGATGGGGACAAGAGCCTCTTCCCCACAACCCGGGGCTGGGGGGTGTGCGGGCAGGGGGCTTATCGGAATCTGGAAGCCCCCTTTAATAAGGGGGCCCCCAGATCCCAACCCCCTCTATGTGAATTAGTATCGAGTACATCGTAACCCTACTACTTCACCAAAAGTTTCAAAAAAAGAAAAAAAACACAGGAGACAATTAGGGACAAGTCCTTTTTTAAAAAAGAAACATAAGTAATGCATCGTCAATCACGGCAAGCGACGGACCCGAAAAAAAACAGCTCTGTTTGTTTTGACGTTTTATTAATAGTAAAGGGCGGGGCCACCCAGTGACGTAATTGAGTGACCCACCCCTCTGACGTCCCATGCCATCAGAAGGGGCGGGGTCACCTGTACGTCACCTGGTGGCCCCGCCCTGCACTATAAATAAAACGTCAAAACAAAACCAGCGCAGATGGCGGCAGCCCTCCCATGGAGGAGGAGCTGTGCTCGCTGTCTGCGGCAATGCATTATGGGGCGCTCCACAGCTGCGAGTCGAAGGTACCGTGGGCCCATCCCTAGTTCCAAGTTTCAAATTCCAAATCCCGAGTTTTGAATTCCAAATTCTGAGAGTTTGATTTCTAACCAATTGTTGTTTTCTTATACATTTGTGTATCTACTTCTTATGGAGATAAGTCCATCACAGCAGGAATTATGGAATAAGAGTACATATGGGAGCTGAGATGTATTTTTTTTTGCAACAGGTTTTGTTTTGACGGGTTGCATTAAGAGGCTGTATTACTGTTGATGTATTTTCTAGAATTTTTATGAAGCCTGTATTGCATCTAACTTTCTCTGCTTTGTGTCAATATGTTTTGAGCTGGTTTGATTTCTTTTTTCAATGTGTACCTCTCTGCTGCCCACTAAAGACATCCAATTTAAATCTTTGGAGTGGTAGATTGATGGCACTGAAGCCTTATTTAGATATGCTTTAATGCTATTGATACATTTGGCAAAAACGTACAGGTGGTATCCTATTGGGGTGTCTAGGTGATAAGTGGGCTGCTCTTGAACCAAGGAACTGGAATAGTTCAGAATATAGACGTAATATTAGAGTCTGAAAATCAAAGTTCCACACCAAAGTGTTAGAGTCCAAAATTAGGTTTTATTCCAAATGAATAATTGATGCTTTGGCCAATGCATTTTGGAGACCCCAAATCGTACCCCTCATGAGAACTTAGAATATACAGTATCAGCTAGTATGGACTTATAAAAGTTATTTAACCTCTGCATTGAGAACACTTAGCAATGTTCAGCAGCTGATCACAAGGTTCAGCAACTGATTGGATATTTTGCATTTTGATATATCTGCATTTTGTCAATTTCTGCTTTCAAATTTACAGCTTTTCATTTTTTCAGAAAAGCTTTTGTGCGTCTCCCTCCACAGGACAACTTTAAGCTGGCCTCCTGAGCTTCTCCAGATTTGGGTCAGTTTGCAGTGTTTGCTGAAATGTAGCTCTAAAAGTCCTATTCCAAATGAAGAGAGCAGCTGTGGTCTGGCAGAGGATTAACCCCAATGGTTCAGACATAGCAAAGAATGAGACTATTGGTAGCATCTCAGACTCTGCAGCCAGAGACTGTTCTTTGGCAGTCTTTGCAGAACAACTGTGGTGGTGACAACCGTCGACCGGAATGTAACCATTCCGGTTGGTAGGATTAAAATGTGTTTTAAAACTAAATTGGCAGCCTATTATTTCAATTTATAAATCATGTGTTCACTTAATACCCCTATCATTTTCATTCAAAAAATTGAAAAATTGTTCTAATGACTGAATGGCAGGATAGAGTCATTAGAACAGTTTTTCAATTTTTTGAATGATAACAATAGGGGTATTAAGTTAACGCATGAATCCAGTGCACACAAGATCCACTTTCTTGATTTAGAAATTGAAAATCCAGCCCATGAGGGATGATTCATTTAAATGGTCAATTTTTACCACATATTCCACCCAACATAAACAACTGATACGGATTATGGACAAACATTGGGACATTTTGAAAGGTGATCCAGTCTTAGGTCCCTCATTGCCCAATATGGCTAAAATTATTATATAGGGTGTCCCTTATCTACAGAGCAAAATAGCCCCCAATGCCATTAACCCCCCAATTAAACCATCACTCTTCCATAACCTTATAGGTTACAATCCATGTAAAAATTGTATTGCATGTTTACACAATACGTGGGGACGCAATAAGACAACGCAATTCACATAAACGGTAACCAATTGTACATATTCTGTGAAAAGATTTTCCACTGAAAATTTTCCACTTAACTGAATTAAATGCATTGTCTACTTACCAACTTGCGCCTGTGGTAAGCAATACATTAGTCGGACCATGCACCCCTTTTCAGTAAGGGTAAATGAGCATATTGCTAAAATAAAAAAGGGGAACATCAACCATACAGTATCTATACATTACCGCCAGTTCCACAATCGCGATAATAAGGGGATTGAATTTCTGATCATTGATTGTTTCATTCCACCTTGGAGAGGTGGGGCTTCTACCAGAGGTGTCTCCAGATTAGAGAGCTCCTGGATATATGAATTACAGTCCTACTCCCCGTTCAGAATGAACGTGGAGTGGGACATTAATTCCTTCATCAGCAGAGCATAGTACTACATTTTTTTGGCCTATTATTTATAATTTATGTATATTATTCATGTTGTTCTATTTGCCCTTGGGTTACTAACCTTTAGGTCCTTAACTTATATATTTTTTTGTGTTATGCATATTTACAATTGGATATTATCCTCTTTATTTAATATTCATCTATATAGATGTACACTTTTATATGGTGTATTTTCTATACCATAACAATTTATTTTCCCCATTTCTATTATCTTATTGGCATTTTAATTTAAATTTAAATTTTGGGTTTAACACTCTTTTAAGTTTGGGCTCTTTAAGGTGAGTTCTGGAGGTAATGACCATCATAGGTCTACCCCACTCCCTTCCCCCTTTTTTCTTATTAATGGGATCTTCCGGCAGCTGCTCCAGGTTATTCAGGGTATTGCTGTCAATTCGTATCCACTTTAATGTTTTCTGGACATGCATTCCAAGAATGCTGTCCAGAATGAGGCTTGGTTAACATGTAGGTTGGTCTTAAGTTTCCTGAAGGAAGTGATGCAAGATAAAATTAGGTGGAACTCATATCCCACACACTTCCGGTTTTCTGTGTAGCCAGAAGTGACACGCATTCAGCTAGGCTCCTTCCTGTGTTTCCATAGAGAGGCTTGGTGCGCACCCACCAGCGCCATCTTGACACATAGGAGGTTTAATGAGGATTTTAGAGTGAGGCTTGGTGCGCACTAACTAGTGCCATTCTGATATACAGGAAGTTTAACTGCGTTTCCACGCTGGCTCTTGGACATACAGGTTGGTACCTCAATTAATTATGTGCACCTATAAAAACGCAATGAACGGGGCGGGCGGACACTCCAGAAGAAGTCTCATCAGACGAAATATACGTCAGATCCAGTCCTGCCGGTGCCATTGCGTTCCTTTCCACACTGTTTAAAGCGCTTGTTTTTAATTGGAACATGTGAATATTCTTTATTTTTATTTGTACTCAGAGTCAAATTAAGCCGATTGTGAGAAAAGAACCTGTATGAACAGTGACCTGCGGTGTGCCCTGGTCACGGGTTCAGTATGCCTAAAGTGGGCATACTCGAGGTGTAATAAAAGGGGACCTTCAATAAGAAGGGAAAGGGAGGGTGGGGAAACACCAGAAATAACGCTGTGGGACCTGGGAGGAGAATGCTGGCTTATGTATAGCCAGACTCCTCCTACAAACTCAGTCTGACCTTTGGTCAACCTTCCTATTTGTGCTCGGAGTCAAATGAAGCTGATTGTGAGAAAAGAACCTGCATGAACAGTGACCTGCGGTGTTTATTTATAATAATATGCAATCACTTCACCAAACGAGCAAAAGCCCTGGAAATTTCAATATGTGGCTCAGGAATGTATCTCATATAACAGGCGGATTTCCACCTGCCCAACTTTCTTATAATATGAACCGGTACACCTTGCCGTGATGCAGCTGACGCTGCCCTGATCCTGAATGAATGGCCCGTGTACTGTCTAGAATTCACGCCACACCTGCCAAGCAATGCTTTTTGCATGCCTCCGAGACCAGTTCAAAATGGCCCTGGTGTTTGGTAAGCTGCTTGATGGAAAATCGACGAGACTGCCCATCTGCAAATGAAAACTCACTGGGCCTCAAGAAACCATAGAAGGCCAAGTAGATGGCTGCTTTGAGAACCAGACTGTGCTTGACTCCAAATGGATGGTTGTCAAGCATGACCGACATGTCCCGGAATAAAGTACCTGTAACAGGAAGCCTGCTGGCCGGTACAGGTGGACTGATCTTCTGCATCCCTTTGAAAATTGCCCTGATGGGATGTGCCGAGAACAGAGAAAGTTTGTCTGAATAATAATGCAGGGAAATGTTGCACCCCGGCTAGATACGTTTTGATAGTGGCATGTGACATGTGTAACTGTAAGTGGCAAAAAGTAACGAAAGCCAGAAGGTACTCAATGTTGTACCAATTTGCCCTCGGATACCGGGCCAAGAAGGACTGAAAAACCTCCCAGGCTGTGTGGTAAGCCTTCCTGATATTTGCCGAAAGAGAAACCTCAATCAGTCTCCTGGCACTGGCCTGTAAAGTCATTAATCCATCCTCAGCTGGGAGTAAGCCGGGCATAGGGTGGCCAAAATGTCTGCCTCTGGAACCTGCTGGAAAAACAAGGTGTGATTAAAACGTGATAAGGCGTCAGCTACTATGTTCTCAACACCTTGTATGAATGTACAGTTAATGTGAAATCTCTGTTGGAGCAAGAGCCAAATTAGCCTGCAAAGAAAGGACATGACTGCCAAGAAGCTGGACCTGCCTTTGTTGATGATTTCAACCAAGGCCTGATTATCAGAATAAAATACAACTGTACTCCCGGACCACAAGTGACCCCACGCCTGAGCCACAGCGACAATTGGGTAGGGAGGATGACCTATCAAACCCTGGAATTGACTTGACCTCCTCCTGCCAAGGGCCTGCAAGGGCCTGCAAGCCAATGGGAGCCTGAGTGCTGGACGGTCACCACCCTGCGGGAATACCCTCTGTCACACGCTGGGAGCTGATCCTGGGGGTTATGTTTGATCTGGGCCGGCATTCTGGTATTCCGGCCTAGTCGGGCCCAGAACGGAAGCGACCCGGCGGTTCCCCAGGGCTGGTACGTGCCCATCCAGAAGGAGACGCCTCTGCTCCGGTGGCCCGGGACATGGGGGCAGCGCGGTGAGTGAGGCCAGTGGTCCTGAGCTGGGAATACCTGCTGGGGGAAGAGAGACTCTGACACCGCCGCTATCTTGCCCACGAAGCTGTCTGGTCCCCTCGCCTAGCCATAACCCTCCCGGGACGGAGTGCCAGCTACTGGTCAGCCTGCCGACTTACTTCCTTCGGCCCTGGGGCCCGTATTCTGTGCCTGGGTTCCTGCAGAGCGGGATCGTATCGGAGAGAATCAGCGTGGCTCCGGTGAGTCTCTATCCTCCATGGGCCTGTGAGTGTCTCCTACTAGTGGGGACCCCCCTGTTTACCCCATCTTGTCTCGCCTGACGGTCTATCCCTGCCCTCCCAGATAGCAAGGTACAGTGCTGGTCCCACTAGCACTGTGGTGGACTCTGTGCTTTCCTCCAACCTGCTGTGGGTGTGATCCTTCCCCCCCTCTTATCTAGACTGTGCTACCCTGATCCGGACTCTAAGAGCAAGGCCAGGAAATCGTGCGCGCCTGCACATCCATCACCTTCCCCTGCGTCACTCCCTAAGGCCTCGCTGGTGGGTAAACTCCAGGCTTTGCTAACTGAACTATCCATGGAGCCCGGACCATCCTCTGGGGGTCCCAATCCCCCCCCCGCCCCAGGACAGCACTGCAGTTATCCTCGCTGCCATCGAGCAAAGTAGCTCTGCCATGTTGGTCAAAATCGCACCCTTATAAGAAATGACCTGGACAAAATCAGGGGCAGGCTGTCAGAATCAGAAGCCAGGATCTCTGCCACTGAGGATCTCACGGCCTCTCACACGAGCATTATTGCGGACTTACAACACACTGTCCAACTGCTGGTCTCCAAATCAGACAATGCCGAAAACAGAGCCAGAGGGATCAACGTTCAGGTGCTGGGCCTCCCTGAGGGGGAGGAGGGGGACCACCCTACAATTTTTGCCGAAAACTTCTTCAAAAATCTCCTGGGCCTTACGGATTTTCCTCCAACCTATGTGGTCGAACGCGCCCACTGGGTGCCCACGGGCCTAGCCATCCCTGGTGCTAACCCGAGACCCTTTCTGGTCCCTTTCCTTAATTTAAGGACTGGGACAAAATCCTTTCTGAAGCATGTAAACATCCTACTCTCACTTATGGCAGCTCCTCTATTATGCTCTTCCCGGATTTCTCTGCGGAACTACAGCGCAAGAGGAAGGCATTTAACGAGGACCGCAGGTGCCTACATGAGAAAGGCATCAAATACAGCATGCTATACCCCAGCCGCCTCAGGGTCCCACACAATGGGTCGGTCCGTTTTTTTGATACCCCATCCGACGCGGATGACTCGCTGAACACCCTGAAAAAAATTACTACTACTAGTCAGTTAATGAAGACACCTCCTCACCAGAGATGGTTTGGGATGCCTTTAAGGCTACAATTAGGGGATGCTATATTGCAGCTATTAAAGCTGCGCGGTCTGATTATATTGTTACCACAGTTCAGCTAGAGTCGCAGGAGGCTGATGCCTCTGCGGCCTTCACTGATCGCCCTTCCCCTAATAGCTTCCTACAGCTGGCCCAGGCTAGAAGGGAGCTGACCTTACATTTTAGCTCTCTTAATCACTCTGATGCTAAAGCGCTGGCGGGCAGATTGTTTGAGACCGGGGACAATATTGGCCGCCTTCTGGCCAACTTGGTGGCGGAGCCCCAATACCAAACGGTGGTCTCTGAGCTGCTGTCTAGGGATGGTGTGTGTATAGATACCCTCGAGGCCATCCTGCAAGAGTTTGGAGCTTTCTTTGGGGAGCTCTACCAGCAACCGCGGGGTCTCCCCTCCATTGATACTCTATCTGAGCTGCAGGGATTATCCCTGCCGGGGTTCTCAGAGGGGGAGGCGGAGATGCTGGATGCACCGATCTCCGCCCATGAGGTGGAGTTGGCCCTTGCCTCTCTCCCCCCCTCGAAGTCTCCTGGTCCGGATGGACTCCCTGGAGACTGGTATCGGCAGTACACAGCAAAGTTAGCCCCTAGACTACAAAGGTTATATGCCCACTGCTTTGAATCGGGATCCTTGCCTCCTTCAATGTACAATGCACATATTGTCCTGCTCCCTAAGCCTGACAAGGCCCCAAAATACTGCGCCTTCTATCGTCCCTGCCTAACTGTGACCTTAAAATTTTGGCTAAGGTCCTGGCTAACAGACTGGTGGGGGTGCTGCCTGGCTTGATAGACATAGATCAAACGGGCTTTATGCCAGGCAAATCCACCGATATTAACTTGAGACGTGTCGTCACACACCTACAGCTCCCCCCCCTCCCCCTCCCAGTCGCGTGTGTTAATTGCCTTTGATATAGAGAAGGCATTTGATATGGTGACATGGGAATTTATGCAAGCAGCCTTGAAAGCCTTTGGTTTTGGCCCTGACTTCTGTAAATGGATAAATATACTATATAAGTCTCCAACGGCGCAGGTTAAATTAGGCGGTCACCTCTCTGCTCCCTTCTCTGTAGAGAGGGGTATCAGACAGGGATTCCCCCTGTCCCCGTTCCTGTTCACCCTGGCCATGGAACCTTTAGCCGTGACCCTGTGGCGTTCGGAGGCAGTGGCAGGCATTAAGGTGGGCTCCATTACTGAAAAATTGGCTTTATATGCGGACGACCTCCTATTGTTTCTCAGCGACCCCCGGGTCCTCGCTGGCGGTGGCGCTGGAGATTATCTCTGATTTCTCTGCACAGTCAGGGTTCAGAGTGAATTGGAGTAAGTCTCAAATCACGCCCATAGACCAGCATGCTTTGGGACAGACGGCGGCCTCGGTCCCCCTTCAATGGGCGTCTTCCATTCGTTATCTAGGAATTACCGTCTCTCCCAGAATCTCAGACTTTATTTCCTTAAATCTTCTTCCCTTGCTCACACAACTTAAATAGCAACTCAAGGCCTGGGACAATCTTCCTCTCTCTCTTATAGGGAGAATCAATTTAATAAAGATGAAGATTCTCTCCGTTTTTTTGTTCGCCCTGAGACATGCCCCAATATGGATCCCAAAGTCCTTTTTTCGCCAATTCGATGCAATTATTTTTCCTTTTTTGTGGAGGGCCAAACCTCCCAGACTAAGCAAAGCCATTCTTAAACGCCTGGCGTGCCTTGATCTCCAAAACTATTTCTTTGCGGCTCGCTTAACCACGCCCACAACTGGGCAATTTCAGATGATTCCAACGCGGCGGTGGTTTTGGAGGCGGCGCTTATGGGGTCCTATGAGGCTCTGAGAAACAGTTTGTATAGGGAAGTCAATTCCCAATTCTCTCTCATGGTATCTATGAGGGCAGTAATAAGGGCTTGGCAGCTTCTAGTATGTAAGAAACACTCCGACCCCCATATGTGGTCTCGGAAGGTTCCCCTTTGGCTCAATACACAACTCCCGGAATTCTTAACAGTCCCAGACCCAGGTTTCTGGGCAGGGAGGGGGGTCAAGCGGCTAGACCATCTGTTAGTGGCTGGCCACATCCCGTCCTTTGACTCCTTTAAAGAACGATTTGAGCTTGCAAACCAGCACTTCTTTGAATACCTACAGATCTGTCATGCTTTCAACTCGCAGTTCGGTCCCCGTCCTCTGTCACTAGTCCGATCAAATTTAGAAGCCGCTCTCCAGGATGTCATTCTGGTTAAACCTACATCCTCAATTTATAAAGCCCTTCAACCTTCGGTCCACTTTGGCTTGGAGAATCTATTTAATAAATGGAAGAGCGTGTGCCCTGGGCTAGAGGCGGAGGACTGGGAAGATATGTGGGAATACCCCTTCACACAACTGGTCTCAGTCGGGGATCATCTGATTCAATTCAAGGTACTTCATTGTGTGTATATGACACTGCATAAGCTTTCTAAAATTTACCCTAATTCACCTATGGCTTGCTGGAAGTGTGGGAGTGTTGGGGTGGACTTCGTTCATATGTTCTGGACATGCCCCGATGTCCAGAGGTTCTGGGATGGAGTTACTGCCTATATTAAATCCCTCACTACGATTCCCATCTCTTTGAAGGCGGAGATCTGCTTGTTGGGCTTGGTGGGTGATTTGACTCATTGCCGGGCAACCAGAACACTTATTGGATTGCTTCTCTTCTATGCCAGGAAGGCCATACTCCTGTATTGGAGACAGGCTTTGGCTCCCTCAACTCCTGGAAATCTTTGGTCAAATCCATAGTTCCTTTGTACAAAGCCACCTATGCTGCTAGGGGGTGCCCATCCAAGTTTGAAAAAGTTTGGCATATCTGGTTGGAATCTGAATCATCTAATGCATCCCAGTGAATCTCTTTTGGTATGGTTAGAGTGGTCCAGTGGTGTAGGAGATAGTTGCTTATGAGGTCATGCTCCTCCTTGGCCCCTACTGGTGATTATGTGTCATGGTTCAGCATGAAGCTTTTAAGTTGCTCTCATCCTGTTATAATGCCCTGTGACTCCAAGTGTTGGGAGGTTGTGAGCACTTGCAATTAATTAGCATGTTTAGGCTTTTATGTTCCAAGTAGTTTGTGGTTTCGTAAGCCTGGGTATGCCCGAAAGGCTTTAATAAACAGAATTTTCAAAAAAAAAAACAGCCTCCTCCCCGACCACCTTCCTGATCTGGCCCGTGACCAGAGCAAGGAACTATGGGAAACCTACCCCCCCAAATCTGCCTAATAAGATCTCCTGCTGCCCTTCTCCGTGGCCCAGGCTGGGCAAAGGGACAGCCATGAAATGAACCCCCTAACTGTCCTGACCGCAACCGACCACTGTGACCTACTCCCCTGATGCAAGGAGGGTGAAATTCCAATTGCACATACTGACCCGCATCGATCCAGAAGCCACCTCCGCATCCTAACCAGAACAATCTACTCTTGCCTGCCGCCGAAAGGACGACCTCCCTGAACTCGCTGCTGCTGAAACTGAGGAAGACAAAAGAAGAGCTACAACCTGACCCTTTCCCATCACATGAGAAATGAAATGCTTAAGCTGATGTCCTTCTCCGTGGCCCAGAAAGTGAGGGAAGGGACAGCCAAGAAATGTAAGAGACAGAAATGCCCCCCCCAATGTGATATGCAGGGCCGTCTTAATGAGCGGGCACCCCTGGGCAAAGCTGCATGGGGGGCCCCTGTATTTTCCCTGTCCCCTGACAAGTCGATCAGATCAGTGGTGCCGGGGAGGCTGTGTGTAAAACTCCCCATCCTCCGCTCTATCAGCTTGTAAGAGGGGCCGACAGACAGTCCCCCTGGCTGCAGTGCTCTGTGGTCCCCCTCCTAGGGCTGCCAGCCTCTGAGGACGCTCCTGAAGATGCAGTGGGCTGGACTGTAGGAGGAGCCGAGATGGAAGCCTGGGGGGTCTTTGCCATGAGGTCGGTGAGTGCGTCGGGTGACGTAGAAGTCCTCGCAGGAGTCTCCGACCGTCGGGATCCTCCCCCTGGTGTCTCGTGACGTCGGTCCCCCTGACAGACAGCCGGGGAGAATGTTCGACTATCTCGCCTCCTACCCCTCAAAATGTGTGTCGGAGGGGCCGTGGTGACTAGACTAGCTGAACAGTCCCCTGTCCCTTTTATGTCCCCGGGGGGTACGTCGAAACGGGTCCCCACGGGCGAGTAATTCTGCCGGGACGTATAGTGTAACCCCCCCCGTAAAGACAGAGAATGTAAAGAACCGACAGGGAAGGGAGTGAAAGACCCGGTGCCTCTTCCTGTAGTCGAATTC
>BLSH010363131.1:31958-47645 GCA_018402905.1 Glandirana rugosa
TTTTTTTTTTTTTTTTTTTTCCATTAGAAAATTTTTTATTGGAAGTATATATTCAGTACAATATACTCGGCAAACATAAGTCAAGATGATGTTACATACAAAATGGGATTGGTTAAAACATGCCTTAATTATGACAGTACAATGCTTGCATGGTTATGTTTACTTAAGGATGCTGCCGTCATCCGGTGGCCTCTACGACTTGTCTACCTTACCCGATTTCCAACTAGTCCTAACAAGCTAGTTTTCTGCAGTATCATACGGCTGTGGGTAGGTGCAGCTTTTCGGTCCGTATTACTTCTATAGAGGGGTGGGATATAAGCCCTTGAATTTCGTGGAGGGGGTTGGTACTTATGTTCTGTTATGGTCTAGGTCTTCTTCGGAACGGTCCGTGTTTCATTTAGGGGAGCGAGGGGTAGCTTAGGGGTGCTATGTCGTCTGGCCTGTGAGAGGGCTGTGGAAGATATGTTGACGTTGTGTGGGAATGTGAAAGCAGGATCTCAATTTGTATGTGAATGTACATAGTGATTTATGGTGGTCAATCGTTGCCTGAGTATGTGCAGAAAGTGGGGAGAGAAAAGTGGGGGGGAAGATAGATGGAGGTAGAGAATCAGGAAGGGGGGGGGAGAAGGGGAGGGAGGTAGGGAGGGTGAAGTATACAGTGCGTTTAAACCACATTTAACACCGATGTGAAATAATACAAAGTGACAAGTGCTATACTGAATCTAATAATCAAACTCTAAACATAAAATAATTTTAAATTTCAAAGTCCATCAGAATGAATAAAGTGGTTGGTGCTGTGAAAGGTGCTCCAAAAAGTGGCTCTATATAACAATCCGTAGTGCTCAGTGTCAGCCCCCACTTGTGGCCCCACTCACCAGAAGAAATGGACCCCCAGCTTTTCAGTCTGGGGGTCAAAGCAGACTTAATGCTGGTGGTGGTCCGTTGGTAAGGACAGTGAAGAGGATTGTTCCACTCGAGCTGCTATGGCAAAACTCCTCCACAGTTTCTCAAGGAAAGAGAACACACTCCATAGTGAAGTAGTGTAAACTAATTTTATTTGCGCAGAATAAAAATCTACTTACAAAAGGTAGGTGAAATATCCGCTTAAAACATGAGAGGATCTGTACAGGATCAGTGTGGCGCCTGGTTCCGGCGTGCGTTCCACCATGGGCGGACGTGACGTCGGTGAGTGCGGAGGGCCGGAAGTGACATCAATGCATTTTGCTCTCCACAACGAGCGTCTTCACGGACCACTCCTCCAGTTCACCGCCTGTTATTTGACGTCCGGAGGGTATCCACCCCCTGCCGGTTGCACCAATCCTGATAGAACCATGTTTCCATGGAGACAAAGGCTATTATTACTCGTAAACCAGCCCAATGCACTCATGACGCCAGTGTATGCCCTCCAGTGCTGGATTACAGGTATTACGCACCAATCTCATGATAGTCACAAACGAGAGCAACAAGATCCTTTCATAATGCATAAAAATTCACACAAAAATGAAAAAACTTTCTAAATATATACACCAAAAAAAATTATTTTTGTATAGCAACAGCCCCCAGAAATCTCGAACCGACCGTTGAACTCTGTAATAAGAGAACAGTGTTTGGTTATGAAATAACATACATGTTGGTATCTGTAGATGGATTATTAGCACTTTTTTTTTCACTTGGAATTATAGTTTAGTCTGCAGCTATGGAAGTTTTTAATTTTATTAATAATAGACAAATAGATGTGGATGAATTTTTTCACAAGCCATTGGCCATTCTGATCTGAACCAATTTCAAACAACTTAAGAATGCCCTGGACAAACAGATCAGGGGTTGGTGGGACATATTCACTTTGTCTAAATATGTGAAGGATGGTATTACACCGAGGAGATTAAGATGGGATTTTGCCCCCAATGATGGTTTAGAGGAACCCAATCTAGAGTTGGAATGGTTTTCTTTTTTTAATCGCGCAGAAATTAAGCTTATGGAATTGTTAATTTCTAGAAAGGAACAGAAATTAAAAAATCTTGGCTTTGTTATTAATAATATTAAGGCCAAGATTGAACCCTTAGTTGACACTGGGGAATATAAGGAGAGGATGAAACAATTGCAGGAGTTTGCAGGAAAACTTGATAAAGATGTTCAAAAGAAAAAAATGAAAAAATGTTTGAGGGATACTAATGATTGTAAAAGTAATAAAGTATATAAATGGCAAATAAATATGGAAAGTGATGAGACTCCCCCAACGGAGGAAACAGAAGCCATGGAGGTGAGGCCTATGACGCCCAGAGTGGAAACCCCCAAAGCAGCTGTGAGCACCCCGAGTGGGAAACATCCCGGTAAGGGAAGATCTAACCAGTAAAATAGGGGAGGAGGCCGTGGGCCAACCCAATTTTCAGTACCTGTGCATAATAGATTTGAACCCTTGGGGCAGGATTCCAATTATCATACTCAAAGGAACCAGCACCCATATCAAGATCAATGCGGCAACTATGATTATTATGAGAGCCCATCTGGAGTTTACACTGCACCCCATTATCCTTACGGGGAAGGGGTGGACATTTGAGCCACTCCAACCATCAAGGGGATTTTCAGAGAAGGGGGTTTGGGGGTCCACCCAGAAGAAGAAGGGGTTTCCCCCACTGCAGGGGATGAGGGAATTACCCATGCCTCAAGGGATGGGAGGATTGGAAACCCTGGTACCATGGAGGATCCCCCAGGAAGTATCAGACCCAAGAGGAGAAGAACCCGAGGATGTAGAGGGGGGAAAAGGAAAAAGAAAGCGGGTAACTTAACAGATGGGATCTTTAATCTTAGTGATGCCATTTTTTCAGAGGAAGAATTGAGAGTATTGTCTTTAGGTCTCAAGTATACCCCAGATGGACATTTGAACAAGTTTGATGTATTCATAGACTTGCAAAAGTTTGTAAGGAAGTTAAATATAAAGAAACACTTTTTGAAAACAAAGGGACCCATGGAGGATCCAATTACCACTTTTCAACATACCAAGTTGAGAAATAATTCTATTTTTAACCCAAGGGTGGCCCAGAACCATTTGGTTGATAGTTTCAAGCAACTTGTTGAACAAGATTTAAAGAACATGGTGATTCAGCCTAGTAGGCGGAAGAAGGATATTGAAAAAGGTTTATCTGAATTGGAAAAAAGGAAAGAAGTAGTTATCAGAGCCACAGACAAGGGAGGCGGCCTGGTAATCTTAAATAAAAAACATTATTTAGAGGAACTTAACAGATTGGTGAACGATAAAGAAACATATGAGGAGCTTAAAAGTGATCCCACTGTCAAATATAAGGCTCAACTTACTAAAGTAATTAAGGGGGCACAGAAGGATGATATCCTTAACAAAAGAGAGGGCCGGTATATTGTTCCAGATGCGCCCAAGATTCCGGTAATTTACCAGCTTCCCAAAATGCATATGAACCCCCAGAAACCACCGGGAAGACCAATTATTAGTGGGGTGGATTCGTTGTTCTCCAGATTTGTCCAATGGGCGTTGGACAGCACTGATCTCAAGAGGGAGCAAATTGAGTTTTTAGTGTTACTACTTGAACGGGCCATGAACCAGAACTATTTTTGGCATGATAAAAAGTTCTTTAGGCAAAATAAAGGAGTGGCCATGGGGGATAACTATGTCCCCTCGGTGGCCAATATCTTTATGAGCTGGTGGGAGAAGGAAGCCATTTTTGGGAGGCCAATCCCCCAATTGAAATTGTATAAAAGGTTCATTGATGACATCCTAATCATTTGGGAAGGATCCAGGGATTCGTTGATTGATTTCATTAGGGAGATGGGGAATAACCCCCTTGTTATCTCCTTCTCCGAGGTTATCAACAATGAATATATAAATTTCTAGGACCTGAATATATACAAAAATGGCAACCGGCTAAGTACCCGTACTTATTTCAAAGTAGAAACATAGGATAAACCCCCTGTGGGACTTTGACAGGAGAACCAACTCATCAAGAAGTAGTCATAATAAAATTTAACATTTATTCGTATCGTTAAAAATCAACATTCCATCATGGTAATGGACAATCCCAGACATGGACAGTGTACAAAAATTGAACAAATAGGTGACAAAAAAATATTACATAACAAATAATGAACAGTGACTTAAAAAAGACAACTCATCTGCCGCGCAGAGGAGGCAGAGAAGGACCCAACGCGTTTCGATGTTTGTGATGCGATATCTTCCTCTTCCTGGGTATGTGGTCATGATAGTTATTAAAAACAATACTCATAAAATGTGGGACACTCACACAAACTGTTTACAAGGAAGTTACAAATAACCCTTTTGCCCAACCCGAACATGGGGGTATATAGCGAGTCAGCAATGAAGGAAGCAAAAGAGATACCCAGCCATGAACAACAATGGCTGCTTGAGTGTCCGTATCACCATATAAGGCAGCAAAGACGGGTACAGCTGATGGAGGTATGTCCAGATAGGAGCCCCAAAGTGGCTAGTATACAAAGGAATAACAGGTAGTGGGCGCAAAATGGTCAGCTACAGGCTGGGTGGCGAACGCACACAGGGTTGAAAGCCAAATGGGCAGTAGCTGCAGACACACCCAAAAGGGAGATCAGACCATAAAGGAAACGCCAAGGATCAGACCATCCATACAGGCCAGGACACCATGTCTTAATCTTAACCAGTAGTGCAGCCTCCGTCCACCAGCAACCACGCCACGCCTGGGTTGGCCTAGGGATCCCAGCAAACTTTCCTTTTGTGGTATAGGCAGGATTGAGAGGCATTGGAGGGGAACCAACCTCACCAGGGCCATCTCCCAAAATGAGACCCAGTGCATCCAGAGACTGGGCACCATGGACCCACTGGGACTCAATATAGATCTGGATATCAATTGCTTTTTGTCAAATTGGTAGGTTCTTGATTATTTTATAGTTGGGATGGATCTTCCATGGGTACATTTGAATAACATAAATTTTCTCTGTTTAATAAAACATTTTTTACATATTCCCTCATATTTTATATATTTTTATGATATATTATATGCTTTATGAACATGTATATTTTTCATATAAACTTTTTTTTAATTTTTTTATTTATTTATTTATTTTTTTTTTTTATTATTTTCATTTAAAAATTAAATTTTTTATTTTATATATATATTTTAATATATATATATAATCTTTTTTTGGTGTATATATTTAGAAAGTTTTTCATTTTTGTGTGAATTTTTATGCATTATGGGGGGGTGGATACCCTCCGGATGTCAAATAACTGGCGGTGAACTGGAGGAGTTGTCCGTGATGACGCTCGTTGTGGAGAGCGAAACGCGTTGATGTCACTTCCAGTCCTCCGCACTCACTGACGTTACGTCCGCCCGTGGTGGAACGCACGCCAGAACCAGACGGCACACAGATCCTGTACAGATCCACTCATGTTTTAAGCGGATATTTCACCTACCTTTTGTAAGTAGATTTTTATTCTGCGCAAATAAAATTTGTTTACAGTACTTCACTATGGTGTGTGTTCTCTTTCCTTGAGAAACTGTGGAGGAGTTTTGCCATAGCAGCTCTAGTGGAACAATCCTCTTCACTGTCATTACCATCGGACCACCACCAGCATTAAGTCTGCTTTGACCCCCAGACTGAAAAGCTGGGGGTCCATTCCTTCTGGTGAGTGGGGCCACAATTGGGGGCTGACACTGAGCACTACGGATTGTTATATAGAGCACCTTTTTGGAGCACCTTTCACAGCACCAAGCACTTTATTCATTCTGATGGACTTTGAAATTTAAAATTATTTTATGTTTAGAGTTTGATTGTTAGATTCAGTATAGCACTTGTCACTTTGTATTATTTCACATCGGCGTTAAATGTGGTTTAAAGCTGTTTACAGATACATTCATTAAGATGTCTTTCAGCAGGGTGGCGCAGCATTATTTGTAGTTCTTAATATTTGAAAAGAAGGTCAAGACATGGTGGGACATCACATCCTTTGAACAATATATAGCAGCCAAAAAGGTACCTAGATGTCTGAGGTGGAATATACCTGCCAATGATGGTCTTTGTGATGAGGAATGGAGGGATTTCTTCACTAGGAAAGTGGTAGAATTACTTGAGCTTTTGCTTGCTCACAAACAGAGGAAGATGAAAGTTTTTGAAACTCAAATTTGAGATCTTAAAAATAATATAGAGCCCCATAAAGATAGTGAAGAATTCCTTTAATTTGTCTGTAGACCTAAAAAACAAACTGTCCAAATGGGATTTGGAGATCCAATCCAAGAAAAAGAAAAAAAATTATCAGGGATTTGGATGATTTCAGTAATGGCAATATATATAAATAGCAAACTGTTTCAAACCCTCCTAACCCTATCCCAGATAAACCTCCCTCTAACCCAAGGGAGATGGATTCCCCCTTGCTCACTTGAAGGCGAAATCCCATTTACACTTATGATTATCCCAACCAAGTGAGTTACACCACACCACAGAGGGATAATCAATATCAATATGTGAGGGGTAATAATCAAAGGGGTAAACCAAGGAAGGGAAGAGGGGGAGGGGGAACCATTACCAATCCTCTTCTAGGGAAAATGGACAGTATTCCGGGAATTATAATTATGGGTCACCCCATGGTGGGAATAATGACTATCAACATTCCAATTCAGGAAAAAAAAATAAAAAGAGGAAGGAGAGGGTGTAAGCAACTTCAAAAGGTCAAGGCCTCAGTAGGGACAGGGATTTATAATCTCAGTGGTGTCACTTTAAGCGATGAATAGTTGCAGGTTTTGGATAAGGAGCTTAAATTTGCCCCTGTCCAAAATCTAAACAAGTTCCAAACTTGTGAATATACATAAGTATATTAGGAATCTTAATATAAAGAAATACTTCTTGTCAAATCCCAGTAGGAGTAGTGCGAATGAGCAGGTCACGCGATTTAATCTACACAATCGGTCCATATTCAACCCTGTGAATAATGGTAATAAATATCTTGAGGTTTTTAGAGATAAGGTCTTCAATGATTTAGAAGCACTTAAGGTGAGAAAAGTTTCAGATCCACAATACTTAAGAAATGGTATCCAGTTGTTGGAGAAGAATAAGGATATCATCGCCCTGCCGATAAGGGTGGGGGTTTGGTAGTACTCAGTAAGTCCTATTATTTGTCTGAAATGAATCATTTATTGAGTGATCAGGGCACTTTCACAAGTTCTGAACAAAGACCCTATGTTAACTCTTAAAGACGAACTTCACATGTTGGTAGATAAGGGGTGCAAAGGGGTTCTAATGAAAAAAGAGGCGGCCTATTTGGACCCCCTTTTCTGCAGATCTCCCATTATTTATTTCCTCCCTAAGATTCATAAACATAGTGTAAACCCTCCTGGCAGACCTATAGGGAATGGGATAGATTCAGTGTCTGTCAGGTTGGGTCAATACATCGACCACTTGTTCCAACCGTTTGTCATTAAAACGGATGCATTTCTAAAAGATACAAAACACATCATTCAGATCTTGGAGGGGTTGAAGTGCTCATCTTCCTGTTTACTTGTGACAGCTGACGTCAGTTCGCTGTACACAATGATACGACACGATGAAGCAGTGGGGTCTGTCCAATGGGCAATGGCCTCCTCGGATCTATCAAGGAATTATAAAAAAATTCTTGTGGAGAGTTTGGAGTTCTTCCTATTAAGAAATTATTTTTGGTATCAGGGTCAGCATTATTTACAGATAAGGGGGGTGGCGATGGGGGCCCATTTTTCCCCCAGTGTGGCCAACTTTCTTATGGCCCACTGTGAGGAAGATGTGGTCTTCGGTGATCGTCCCCCTGAATTGAGATGCTTTAAAAGGTTAATAGATGACCTTATTATTGTCTTGGAGGGTGATAGGTCTAGTTTGGATGCATTCATATTTAAATTGAATAGCAATACCAAAAAGATCACCTTGTCCTGGAACATTAGATCAGAACGGATAATATTTCTGGATTTAGAGATCTCTGTGGATGATGACCATTTTAGGATGGTTAATCACTTCAAACCTACCAATTGTAATGCCTATATCCCCCTGGGGAGTTGCCATCACCCCAGGGGGCAGTTTATATGGCTTAGATGTAATTGTACCCGGGTGAGGAAGACTTTGTTAGTTAATCCCAGGTCCTCTTTGAACGGTTCCAACAAAAATAAATGATAGAGATACCCTTAAGGAAGAGATTGAAAGGGTGAGAGTAATGGATAGGCAAGGGCTAGCATCCACCATTCCCAAAGATAAACCAGTTTGAGGGCATCAATATAAAATGTTGCTGGATTATAATATCCAACACAAGAATTTGAAAAAATAATACAAAAAAATTGGCCTATTCTTAAAATGGACAAGGTATTTGCGCCGGTGCTACCTGATCAACCGCAATGTATTTATAGAAAGGCATCTACATTGCGAGATCATTTAGCCCCAGGGGTAGTACATCCTCCCATACAATCAGAAAGCAGGCTATTTGCATTTCTAACAGGATTCTACGCTTGTGGGCGATGTGTAGCCTGTAAGCATTCAAAAGGTAATAATATAAAACATAAGGAGTTTGTGTCTGCAGTAACAAAAAAAAAAATTCTCAGCAACTCATCACGTGCAGTATGGTTGGTGTTGTGTACATGCTCAAATGCAGTTGTGGTCTGCAATATATTGGAAGGACTTCCTGACCTCTGCATGTATGTTTGAGAGAGCATGTGAACAACATTAAAAAAAGCTTAGTCTCCTTGACGGTATTCCCCAGTGTGGCTCGGGGTATGTTTTCACTGCAGATAGTGGTAACCCCGAGCCACACTCGGGATTGCATTGCTGGATCCAGGCAGTGGTACTCACCTTGTCCCCTGTATCCAGCGATGTCCCCCCCGCTGTGTCTGCGGGCTGTGTCCTTCGCCCGATGCCTCTGTGTGCCAAGCTCCATTCCCTGCGAGCGTTGCGTCGCACGGGGGCGGAGCCTTGCGGGAAATTCAAAAAGTGAAACACATAGTAAACATACAGTACACTGTAATCTGTAAGATTACATTACTGTATGAAATCATTTCACACCCCTTTTGTCCCTAGTGCTTTGTCCAGTGCCCTGCATGCACTTTTATATTATATATGCCATTCTTTCTGCCTGGAAACGTGAGAACGTCCATGGCATAAAAAAGTGTCCCTTTACGTCAAAAGCGGTTCTTGATCAGCTAGAAAACACCGATAGTAAATAAGAATCATTTGCAGAATTGAGTGATGCTGATTTTTGGGGAAATTTATCATCAGACACTGAAAGTGACGACAGCGACAATTCTGCAACTGAGCAAATTTCTGTGTTTTTGACTAGATTACATTATTGAATAAATGTTATTATTATGTTATCATCTTTGATAATTATTTATTATATTATATATATATTTTTTTCATATATATTATAATTTATGATTTTGTGTTTCAAACTTTATTATACCCAGGATGTCTACTAGACTCTTGTTTGGACAGATTTAAGTGAGTTATTCCTAAGAATTACAGGCCTACAATATAAAATACCAAATTTCCATGCAAAATAATGGTACCGCTTTCAGCACCAAAAATCTGAAATAATCATACCGCCAGGGAGGTTAAAAACCCATAATGTATTGCACCATTTCAGGCTACATCATAACCGAGACCCTAGTGGGCTAAAATTCTGGGGTATAGAAAAAGAGACAAAACATCGGTGGGGGGAATTACATCTGCCAACTCAGCCACAGAGAATCTTACTGCATCTATGAAAGTAAGGTTTTAGTGCCCAGTGGTTTGAAGGTAGATTTTGATATTGTTCTATTTTTGATCACTAATGTTTTTATATGTTGTCATTTTATTATATTTATTTTGAGCAGTGAAGGTCGCGGTTAGACGTTATTTATGCTACTTAGAAATTTATATACAAGATTTTATTGCTCTATTTAGGGTTAATATTGAATTTGTTTGACAAAGCCATGTTTTTTTTAAATTTGCAGGCTAGATGTCACCGTCCTAGGTCACTTCCGGGTGGCTAGGAGGTGTTTACATTGAGCTATGACCAGTATCTACTTGAACTTCCTGTGGGGGTCAAATCTAGCTTAAGGTGGGTGTAGTGCGTCAATTCTGTATCTGCTAAATAAGTTCCGGTTTTGTGGAACACAACGTGTATGGAAGGAAGTAGCGCCACGGCCAGCACTGTTCTGAATGATATACGGATTGTCTGTATTCACATGAGGATTTTTCATGTCAGCAAACCGATCACTAGGTTATAGTGTCTTATTTGTGAGTGTTTATATTCTTTTTACAATAAATCAGTCATTATCATACAGAGAGCACTAGATGTCCTTTTATGTTTTTAATGGGAATTTGCTAATGACTGTGGTGGAGACATCTGCATTTGGGGACCAGTGATTGCCTTAGAAATCTCACATTGGGTCTTCTGCTAGCTTTGATTGGGTTTGTCTTCCCTGAATAAAGACAAAAGTGAGTTTGATTTTGATCCTTATCATGAGGATCCATCAGTGGAGGTGAGCGGCTTGTATCACCAGAGGAAGGATCTACACTGAAGCACTTTGAAGGCTTAAGACTTTCACTTTCCAGACACCTTAATGGGGTTCACCTAGCATATATGGACTCTTGTTCTATTTTTCTTCTTAATAATCTTTCCTATACATATAGTTCAATGTCAGCGCTGCACTTTTTTTTAATAGAAAACATATCCAGTTTGTTTTTAGTATCTTCTAACATAGTGATGTTTGGGCTTTAAAATGCTGCTAATTAATTGATACAGGTGAAAATGTCTTTATTCTGGCGGTACTGTTAATATCTCTGGAGTTATGAAATACATTGAAATTTTAATTCTGCAGGCAGAGAAAGACGAAAATGTGGATTCACTTACTACTCCAGCTAAACTATTTATAATGATTAGCCTATTCTTATTATTCAGGACGGGGGTGTCAAACTCAATTTAATCACATCAGCATTATGGTTGCCCTCAAATTGCCGGTTGTATCTGTAAGACTATATCAATTTATCAAGGGCTTTTTTTCTTAGAGAATAGGTGCAGAAACTCAGCCACACCCCCTGCTGAACCACATTGAATGGCGGGTGTGGTGAAAGGATCTTAAAGGGGCTATAAATAATTCAGTGGCAGGCTACCTACATAGTGCAGAGTTCAGGGGAACACTGTGTACAGAGTACAGGTTTAAGGAGTATGCTAAATACAGAGTGCTGTGGGGTGTGCTATGCGCAGTGTGCAGGGGTCATCTCTCTTTCACATGTTCTCCACTTCTTATTTCCCCCCTTATTAGGTCTGACTTCTGCACCACTCTCCTCCATCCCCCGCCTCTGCACACATCTCCCTCCACAGCCCTTATCCCCCCCCCCTCAAAAGCTTCTTTGCATTTCACCTACCCGACCCAGCTCTAGTACCTCCTGGCAGTGTAGGCAGCTCCGCCTCTCTCTCACTTGCTGGTAGATCATTGATCAGGATCTCTACACCCAGGTACAGATAGGGATCATAGTGCAGCTTCCCACATGATGCCCCATCCCACACTGCATCTGCATTTCCCTTGTCCCCGCTTTGAGTGCAGGACAGGCAGGAATCTGTAGGAGCCACCCAGAGGAAACCTGTCCTTGTAAACACATGAGACTTTTGTGTTTACAAGTGACAGTGGTGAGCAGGGAGCGGCCAGAGGATGAAAGCCAGAAGTAGTGGAATGGAGTTCCATTCGGTACCGGCTGAAAAAAAGCCCTGGATGCGAGGCCACATCAAATGGCCTGGCGGGCCAGATTCGGCCCATAAGCCTTGTGTTTGACACCTGTGATCTATCTGCTTGCTTTCCTAATTACCTTAATTTTAGACTGAGGGTTTATGAGGTCTTTTAAAGTGAGACTTAGAAGTGTATTTTGTTAATTTCAGTCATGGGAGTTTATGATGCCTAAATCAAAAGGTTATCTGTTTGCCATGCTTTGGTTTTGATGTTGGTTAATTTGGTTAAGAGGTTCTGCTGTGTCTATCAACATGCTAATAAGGATGTTTGGAATACAGCCAAGAGGTTGTTATTGTAGGAGATGCAAGTCCTGGGATTATGGAAAGAGAATCACTGCTGTTTTGTGTCGCCTATTGTTAAAAAATGTCATGGCTGGTTTAGGATTTGTTTAACAATTGCAGGTTTGCTGAAATGCAAAGAAAGCACTAACAGATACAAGTGTTTGTTAATGAAGCCTGCAGCCATGCAGGTTCCATTCACACAGTAGCCTCAAGCAGCAATCCTGATGCACAGATTGGGATCCCTCTATTAAACCAAATGTAAGCCCTATGGATTACACCAGGAGACTGGGAGTCTCTTGTGACTGTGTATCACCCAGACACTTTTATTGAAATGGAATGTTTTCATGCATTGGACTTCATTTAACCACTTCAGCCCCGGAAGGATTTCCCACTTTAGGACAAGAGCACTTTTTGCGATTCGGCACTGCGTCACTTTAACTGACAATTGCGCTGTCGTGCGACGTTGTACCCAAACTAAATTTGCATCCTTCTTTCCCCACAAATAGAGCTGTCTTTTGGTGGTATTTGATCCCCTCTGCGTCATTTCTGATCACCGCTATAAACAAAAGAAGAGCAACAATTTTGCAAAAAAAACCCCAAATTTCTTACTTCTTGCTAAAATACAAATCCCAAAAAAAATATAAAAAAACATTTTTTTCCATCCGTTTTGGCTGATTTATATTCTTGCTCATGTTTTTGGTAAAAAAATTTGCAATCAGCGTTTATTGATTGGTTTGCGCAAACGTTGCCGCGTTTACGGATGATGAGAATTCATTTCTGGGGTTTTTTTATTTTTTTTATTTTTTACTAGTAATGGTGGCGATCTGCGATTTTTAACGGTACTGCAATATTGCAGCAGACATGTCGGACCATTTTCACACTTTTTTGGGACCATTGGCATTTATACAGCGATCAGTGCTATAAAAATGCACTGATTACTGTGCAAATGCCATTGGCAGTGAAGGGGTTAACCTGCAGGGGGCGCTCTATGGGTTAACCCTGGGCTTGTTCTAACTGTGTGTGGGCTGCCCTGGCTGGGGAAAGGGGATGATCACGGCTTCCATATACAGGAAGCCTGTGATCATCGCTCTTCCCCCTCTAACAGAACGGAGATCCATGTTTACTTACATGGACCTCCGTTCTTTCACTGCAGGGGGGCATCGTGGGTAGCCGGCGGCAATCGAGTCCGCCCTACCCACTCCCTGGCCCCCCCAGACACAGTGAGCGCACGAGCGCGCCTCCGGCGGCGCAGGCGCTCACAGCACTAGTTATCGCAGCCACTGTCATATGACGGCGGTTTGCGATAACGAACCACTTTGTCACCGTCAGACTGCGCTCGGCAAGTGGTTAAATGTTTAAAGCGGAAACTTACAGGCAAAACTTTTTTGGTTTTGAGTAGAGTGGAGAGCATCCCCATTAAGGAGATTTACCGTGTCTGTTTGCCCTGTTTACCAATATCATTGAAAGTAAAAGGAAATCCCAAATGTTGGGTTATCCCCAGAAAAGTAACAGAGGGGAAATCTTCCAATGGGGACACAAGATCTGATGACCTGGGGGTCCCCAAGGAATTCCCTTAATGTGCAGGGATTTCCTCTTACTTTCTGTTTGGCCATGGGACAGGAAGCAAAGGTAAATCCCTGCAATGGGACACAGACGGCAAAACAAAATCTGACTGGGGTCATAACCCTCTCTTGCTCTATCCAAAATAAAAAAAAAAGTTTTTCCTATAGTTCTACTTTAATGCATTTAGTAACTAAAGTATTTTATGCTCCTATATTACATGGTGGTTGGTCTACTCTCTGTAATTATTGAATTACTTAAAGTGTATATTATCATAAACATTTTTTCTATGTGTGTGTTGATCCTGCTAGACACTTTTCTTCATTCAAATCAAATAAAACAGTGTTGCACTAAATATAATAAAATATGAAAACCAAACATATAAATTATTTAACATATGGATGTAAAGTGCTAAAAAGATTAAAGTGCAAAAAAGATGTGCAAAAATGAAAACTGAAAGTGCAGTCCAATATACACCATTTGTTTGTGTAAAGTGCTTAAACAATAGGTGCAACGAACAGTGCAAAAAATTAAAAATGCAAATCTGTCCATAACCTCTTGTGTAGACACTGCGCTTAAGAGGTGCTCTCCATATGGACCCCTTCACCCTCCCACCTGAGTGCACTCTCACTTTAAATAAGTGACCCTCGGGGTGCGCATGCGCGGAGCATCCGGGATGGCAGCCTAGACCCGGAGCTCCGTCTCACCTCGGCCGGACGAATCCCCCACGGATGAACGGGGGTCAGAGAGACACCACGGAAGCCCTCCTAATGCTCCCCTGACACCCAGGGAACAAGCCAGGAACCGAGCGGAGGAATCGGGCCGCCGCAAGAACCCGCGCCGGACGTCTCTAAAAATCGAGGCCGCGGCTTCGGCCTAGTCGACACTTCCCTGTCTTTTAACCGGGCGCCCAATACAGCAGCTGAACAAGGTAACCCTGGGGGGGTTCCACTACCGCCATCAGCGGACCTCCCGGGACCCATAAATAACTAACAGTCTCCACTACTATTTCACTGGAGACGCAGGGACCCGGGAGTGGCAGCAACTGCCTAATCGAGGCCGCGGCTTGGGCCTACACTACAGGCCCTGAGAAAACAAGCTTCACATTTAAGTAAGCACTCTCTCCATCGACTCATCCCAGGACCCACAAGTAGTCCTTCAATTCCCTATCGAACCCCGCAGCCAATCAAGGACATATATTAACCCTACGGAACCCTTCATATGTCAGGGTCAAACAATAAAAAGGAGGCACAGCGCAAACTCCTCTTTGGGGAACAAACTAAAGATCCCTATCACATGGCATCCAACGCCCCAGCTAACCCCCTGCCAGATCTAGAAGAATCCATTGCTGATCCTCCTGCTTCACAACCTACCACTTTCGTTGCCCAAGGGCCCCCTGAGGATCCTTCAACAAAGCAGCTACCTTCTCTATCTTTAAGGGATTCTTCGTTGGAGAGATCAATGGCGGAATTGCTGAACTCCCCTTTCCTACACTCTCCTAGTGGGCACTCCCTCACGGGACACTCTTCTACCCTCAGTACCCCTAACGGCCTTCTCAATGACCTTCCAACCACTCCTAGCCCTCACCAGGGCCCAACAGAAATGCATTTACTACTCCAGAAGTTCTCGGAGATGCTGGCCACGGGCCTGGCTCAAACAGCAGCCCAAATTACTTCCTCCATCAAAGCGGATTTACAAAGCTTAGGGGCCAGAATGGACACTATAGAACAAGCAGTGGACAACACAATGGCCCGAGCAAACCAGAATCTCATCATTTACGTAAAGACAACCCGGGACCACTCCCGATCCTCACCAACCTTCCAGTAACTCTTCCGGCAATCCCCATGACTCCCATCTTCTCACAGGGCACTCCCTCACGGGTGATCCTCTCACATCCTTTCCCCTCAAGTCGTTAAGGCGGTAACTAGAGAGGTTGCTTCTTAGGGAATTTCTATCTCTTCCATCGACGAAACAACTTCCTAGGAGTCCCCCGGGAACCCGTTGCTTTCACCATCCAACACTTCGTCCTCCTAGTCGTTACCTAAGAAGATCTAGACCGTCCCCCAATCGACCCCGCAACCTACGGTACACTATCCCTAGAAATCAAACAA
>BLSH010363131.1:56665-69897 GCA_018402905.1 Glandirana rugosa
GGGCGGAAGGTGACCAAAAATGGCAGAGGGTAGAAAAAAGGAATGTACAGAGGAAGAAAACATAGACAGAGGAGAAGCGAGGGGGAGGGAGACGGGAATAGGAAGAACAAGGATGGACAAGGAGAAAAGACGCCAGGTAACAGAGGGGAAATAGCCCAGGTTACAGAGGGACTAAAACCCCAGGGGGTACAATGGGGACGGGCATTCGGGGGGGAGGAAGTCTTGCCCACCAGAAAGGGGACGAAAGGGCCCCAATAACCCAAAGGGGAAAGGAGGGGGGGGAGAGGGGATGGGGAAGGGAGGGCAGGGGGATACTAGGTTCCGCCAAAAAATAAGTCTGGGGAAAAGAAGAAGAGGAACAAGGAGAAAGAAAAAAACATGACAGACATCAAAATCATTACATATAACACAAGGGGAATGAACACTCCGATGAAAAGGCACAAAATACTCCAAGAGCTAAAAAGGTACGGGACAGGAATAGCCTTTTTGCAAGAGACACATATCTCCCAAAATCCGAAAGTCAGGATATATTCACGAGAATTTCCAATATGGTACCAGGGAGACGCACCGACGAGCAAGGCCAAAGGGGTGGCAATTGGACTATCCAGATGGGTCAGATTTACCCTGGAGGAGAGAGAAGTGGACGCAGAAGGAAGATATCTCTTCTTAAAGGGGAAAATAGACAATGAAGAATATACTTTGGCCAACATCTATGGGCCTAATAAAAATCAGACAGAATTCTTGATGAGGGTACTGGATAGATTGATGGATTTCAAGAAAGGGAAAGTGATACTGGCAGGGGATCTCAATATACCAATGGACCCAGAATGGGACAGTACGTCCCATGCGCGGGGGATACGGAAGAGGCAGCTGAAAAAATTGAAGGAAAAACTGTTTAAGTGTCAGCTAGTAGATGTATGGAGGGTGTGTAACCCAAATAAGAAAGACTACACATTCCACTCCCCGTGCATGGGACGTACTCAAGAATAGATTACATAATCATAGAGCACCAAACATTGCGTGGCCAAAACAAACATAGAAATAGCGACGCTATCAGATCATGCACCGGTGAGTGTGGTATTGGAAATGAAAGGACCAGATAGGAAGGGTAGGAGTGAGTGGAGGTTAAATGAAGAATTACTAAGGGGAAAAGATAAAGAAGAAAAGCTAGTAGGAGAAATAAGGAAATTCTTTGCTGTAAACAACATGGGGGAGGTATCTACTCCAACTATGTGGGAAGCACACAAGGCCTATATCCGAGGGATCTTGATCTCCATGGGCGCAAGGGAAAAACAAGAAAGAAAAGAGAAGATAAAAGAAATAACAAGTCAAATATACGAATTAGAGCAAAAACATAAGAGATACGGCGTACAAGAGATACTACAAACACTAGTAGCAAAAAGAGAGGAGCTCAAGGAGTTGATAGAACAAGAAACTAGGAAAACATTTAACAAAATAAAAAAAGAAAGATACATTGGGGGGAATAAAGTCGGGAAGAACTTAGCCAGGATGCTGGAAAAAAAAAAGCCTTAAATTATATCGAAAAAATCCAGACAAAAACAGGGAAAATGGCCTATAAGACAACGGAAATAGCAGAGGAATTTCAAAAATATTACAAAGCACTATATGCAATTAAAAGCAAGGACAATAAAGGGGAAGACAGAATAAGAGAGGAAAAAATGGAGAACTTCCTGAAAAAAGCAAAACTGCCTAAAATAGCAGAAGAACAAGCAATAGAAATGGAGGCACCAATAACAACGGAAGAGATAGATATAGCACTGAAAAACACCGCACCAGGGAAAAGCCCGGGACCCGACGGGTTCCCCGCGATGTATTATAAAAAATTCAAAGATATCTTAGTACCCAAGATGTGTGAATATATGAACGGGATAGGGGACGCATGGGAAATAAGGGAGGAGGCGTTGTCGGCAGCGATTTCACTCATTCCGAAGGAGGGGAAAGATAAAACAACATGCTCAAGCTACAGGCCAATATCATTAATAAATTCAGACATAAAATTATTCTCAAAAATATTAGCAACAAGAATAAAGAGAATAATAAGAGGAATAATTAATAGCGACCAAGTAGGTTTTGTACCAGGAAGGGAGGGGAAAGATAATGGAATCAGGACCCTCCTTCTAATACAAAAATTAAGAAAGGAAGGGACCCCCGGTCTGCTACTGTCGATAGACACCGAAAAGGCGTTCGACAGAGTAGACTGGGGGGTTCCTCTTTAAAACACTAGAGAAAATCGGAGTAGGGGAAAAAATGGTGCAATGGATCAAGGCATTGTACCATAAGCCAAAAGCAAGAGTTAAAGTGAATGGGAAATTGTCGGCGACATTTGAACTAGAAAACGGCACACGCCAGGGATGCCCACTGTCCCCTTTACTGTTCATAATATACCTAGAACCTCTGTTGGCGGTAATAAGAAACGATCAGGAGTTAAGTGGATTCCATATAGCAGAAGAAGAACATAAGATCGCGGCTTATGCCGACTATACCCTACTATATATAAACACACCAAAAGTAACACTCCCAAAAGTAATGGAAGAAATTAAGAACTTCGGAGAGATATCAAACTTTAAAATCAATATCGATAAATCAGAGATTCTGGGTATAAATATTGGGAAAAGAGAAAGGATGGAACTCCAAAGAGAGTACCCCTTTAAATGGGTAAATAAGGGAATGAGGTACTTGGGGATAACATTAGCAACAACTCCCGAAAAAATATACAAAGCTAACTACATCCCACTGATCAATGAAATTAAAGACAAATTAAAGGTTCGGCCGGATCAACACGATAAAAATGATCATACAACCAAAAATCCTATATAAATTCCAAATGCTACCAATAGAAATACCACAGGCGTTTTTCCACGCGATTAAAAAATTGATGGATAAATTCATTTGGAGGAATAAAAAACAAAGGATAAAATTCTCGACATTGAGTAAAGGGAGGAACAAGGGTGGATTAGCGGTACCAGACATAAAAAAATACTACACGGCAAACATATTAGCACGGGTGTTAGAGTGGACAAACCCCACGGATAAGAAGTGGGGGAGAATAGAAAACAGGTTGAGTAGGTGTCACTTAGGAAAAGAGATATGGATCCCAAGGAAATTCAGAGAAATGGCTGAGGACACAAGTAAATTGACACATACAGTTTGTAAAGAATGGGATAAATTGTTAGCACAACTGAATTGGGAATTTAACTCACCATACACACCACTGAGTGGAACAAACTATTTTGCACCGGGGAAAAAAGAATGGTCAGGGAATTGGATTAAAACGGACACAATAAAATTAAAAGATATATTAAAGGGCAGGGAACTAGCAACACTTGAAGAGTTGAGGGAACGGGGGCATTTCCATGTAATCGACACATGGCGGTATCAACAGCTAAGACATTTTGTAAACTCATTACCACACCCATTGAGAACAGAAAAAGAAAGAACAGATCTGGAAAAAATAGTGATGAACGAGGGGAGAAGAAAGGGGGAAATCTCCAAAATATATAACATGTTGATAGAGACGGGAGGAGAAGAAAGACCGCCATGCTTCGAAAAATGGGAAAAGGAGTTGGGGCAACAGTTGGGAGAGCACGAATGGAAAAAGATAACAAAACTGGTATTTAAGTCCGCAACAGATAGCAGCACCTGGGAGACAAATTATAAATGTCTGACAAGATGGTATCTTACCCCGGAGAGAATGGCAAAGATTCAACCAGGAAGGGATAAAAGGTGTTGGAGGGGCTGTGATACCGAGGGGACAATGAAACACATCTGGTGGGAGTGCAGAAGGATCCAGGAATATTGGAAGGAGGTAGTGGACTTGATCAAAGAAATCACGGGAGTCGCAGCACCCAGAGAACCATGGCATTGCCTGTTCCATAGGACAAATTGTTCCATTACACATACACTAGGACAATATTACCACACTTACTGAACGCAGCAAAAGGCCTAATCCCCAGGTACTGGCAAAAGCAACAAATACCAACTACGAAAGAATGGTGTCAAAAAGTAGATGAGATCAGGATCTTGGAGTCCCTGAAAATTAGGGAGGAAGAATCGATAGAGGATGAAAATGAGAAATGGAATAGATGGATGAATTTCAAAACCTCCAGGACTTGTATAAAAATAATGTGCGAAGGAGAAATTGGCGGAACCTAGGGAGGGGGGTGGGAGAGGGGGGTAGGGGGGGATGGGAGAACCTGGAGTGGTGGAGAAGGAATTTAAGATGAAAACGAGCAAGAAAGGTTTAAGGGAAGTATGAAAGGCGGCCAAAGAAAAGTCTCCCATACGGGGGGAAGGAAGGGGACTAGCAATAGGGTATCCGGAAATGATGTGAAGCATTCCCACGTCTATGAGCTGGAAAGCGAATTCATTAGTGGATATAGTTGGAAGCGAACTGATCCGGAACAAAAAAAAAAAAGTCTCTAATTCAAATCCATCTGTCTTGCTTGCTTTTAGTTTTCACCCGTGATCACTTCACTAAATTTCATTTACAGCATCACCAGTTGTGCTCTCACCTGGGATCATTGACCTTACATTTTATGTATGGTCAAAATAGGCTCTTGTCTCCTTTAACCACTTAACCTCCAATAGATTTACCCCCCCCTCCCCTTCATGACCAGGCCATTTTTTTTTGTGATATGGCACTGCAATACTTTAACCGTCTACAAGCTATGGTATATTTTTAAAATTTCTGTTTTTTTTTACTAGTAATGGTGGCGATCAGTGACTTATGGTGGGACTGCAATATTGTGGCGGACAAATCGGACACTAACTGACATTTTTGACACTTTTTGAGGACCAGTGACACTAATACAGTGATCAGTGCTACAAATATGCACTGTCACTGTACTAATGACACTGGCTGGTAAGGGGTTAAACATCAGGGGCGATTAAAGGGTTAAATGTGTGTCTAGCCAGTGTTTTTGCACTGTGTGGAAGTTGCTTTTACTAGGGGAAGGCATGGGTCCATATTCCTGCTTTACAGGAACACAGGATCCAAGCCTTCAGTACTGATTGTACTGTGTACATAGACAGATTGCCGTTCTGGCTCTCTGCCTAATGATCAGCGGATGCCGGCTGTCAATGAGTCCACGGTACTCGCAAATTAGACACAGCGGGAGCAGGTTGCTGACGGAGCGCATGTACACCCTAGACCCGAAAGTGTCAACAGTGCTACCTTGCCACAGTATATCTTCATTGTATTAGTGACAAGTGGTCAACTGCTTCCCGTCTACGCCATTGTAAAATGATGGTCAGACGGGAACCCTATTGTTCTGGGAGGACGCACTTCCGTAAACAGCGGATGTCTGATCAGTGTACCGGCCTGCTGCCAGTACCATGTGATCGCTGTGAAAACAATGCAAAAGCTTCCTAATAAAACCCAATTCAATAAAAGCCCATGTGTCCATGCACACATAGACTTTTACCAGAGTTTAGGAGTAGCAGAGTTTAGAGGCAGTAAAATGCTCCACTCCGGAAATCAGAATTGTGTTCAGGAGAGGAATGCTTTGATAGAAAAATGCCAAACATGGCAAAAACCTGCCTAAATGCATGTAAAAGAGCATAAACGCTAGGCTCATTTAACAATTCAGCGATTGTTTATTTCAAAGGTCAGAATAAATTAAAATTCTGGCCAATTAAATAAACACTCAAACATTACCAAACTCTACTAAACTCGCCTAAACTGGTTTGAAAAAATGCAGCTTAGGTGAATTTATAATGCTGAGTTTCACCTATGTGCATGAGGCCTATGTGATACATAAAGCATCCAAAGTGGAAATAAAGCATGTATGTGTTCACCCTTTCTCAGAATGTATTTCCAGTGATCTCAGACTTAGATTTTTTTTATTTAGAAAGAGTTCCATTCAAGAATGTAAAAAAGTCTATGACAGATTTTAACCACTTGTTTACTGGGCACTTAAACCCCCCTCCTGCCCAGACCAATTTTCAGCTCTCAGCACTGTCACAATTTGAATGACAATTGCGCGGTCATGCAACACTGTACCCATATGACATTTTTATCATTTTTTTCACACATATAGAGCTTTCTTTTGGTGGTATTTAATCAATACTGGGCTTTTTATTTTTTGCTAAAAAACAAAAACAAAAAAGACCGAAAATTTTGCAAAAAAAAAAATAGTTTGTTATAAAATTTTAAAAACAGGTAATTTTTCTCCTTCATTGATGTGCGCTGATGAGGCTGCACTGATGGACACTGATAGGCTGCACTGATGGGCACTTACAGGCTGTGCTGAAGGGCACTGATAGGGTGGCACTGATAGGTGGCACTGGTGGGCAATGATGAGGCAGCACTGGTGGGCACTAATAGGTGACACTGATGGGTGGCACTGCTGATGAGTCACTGATGGACACTGGCTGGCAGCACTAATGGGCATTGATAGTTGGCACTGGTCTGCACTGATAGTTGGCACTGGCTGGCACTGGTAGGCAGCACTGATGTTCACCTGTAGGTGGCACTGGTAGATGGCACTGCATAGCAGCAGTGCCTCTCTGTGTGCAAGACTGATGTCCCTGTGTCTATCGCCGATGATCGGCTTTTTTTTTCCCTCACCCTGTCAGCGTCTATTGACGGCGCCCCGGCAATTCAGACCCATGCTGCAGCTGTCAATCGGCTATGGTACGGATCTCAAGTGGTTAAATATGACATTTCTGTAAGAGCATTGATTCATTTGACAACATTTTTGGCTTAATTTCTTCTGCAAGGTTTACAAGTGGCTACAGTATCCATATTTGGATAAAGCTCTTTTTAGCTTTGTTGCTACATTCGAAATTAAACGTGCTATTTTTTTACTTCTTTTCTTTCTTGTCCTCTGCATTTCTCCCATACACTTATCCTTATGATTACCAAGCAAGCAATGCCGCCTTGAAGTCGGAGCGACTTCAGTAGTGTACATTAAGACGGCTCCCATTCATTTCAATGGGATTTCGGATGTCAAGCAACTTGGGGCAACACGGATCGCAAGTCGCCTAGGTGCGAACCAAGCCTTACAGTGTAAATTTGCTGTCCCCTCAAAATAACTCAACACACAGCCATTAATGTCTAAACCGTTGGCAACAAACGTGAGTACACCTCTAAGTGAAAATATCCAAATTAGGCCCAAAGTGTCAATATTTTGTGTGGCCACCATTATTTTCCAGCACTGCCCTAACCCTCTTGGGCATGGAGTTCACCGGTGCTTTACAGGTTGCCACTGGAGTCCTCTTCCAATCCTCCATGACGATATCATGGAGCTGGTGGATGTTAGAGACCTTGCACTCCTCCACCTTCCATTTGAGGATGCCCCGCAGATGCTCAATAGGGTTTAGGTCTGGAGAAATGCTTGGCCAGTCCATCACCTTTACCCTCAGCTTCTTTAGCAAGGCAGTGGTCGTCTTGGAGGCGTGTTTGGGGTCGTTAGCATGTTGGAATACTGGCCTGCAGCCCAGTCTCTGAAGGTAGGGGATCATGCCCTGCTTCAGTATGTCACAGTACATGTTGGCATTCATGGCTCCCTCAATGAACAATAACACCAAATTTAACACACCTGCTCCCCATCACACCTGAGACCGTGTAACACTAACAAGTCACATGATACTGGGGAGGGAAAATGGCTAATTGGGGTGTACTCACGTTTAATACCAGCAGTTTAGACATTAATGGCTGTGTGTTGAGTTATTTTGAGGGGACAGTAAATTTACACTGTTATACAAGCTGTACACTCACTACTTTACATTGTAGCAAAGTATAATTTCTTCAGTATTGTCACATGAAAGGATATAATAAAATATTTACAAACATGTGAGGGGTGTACTCACTTTTGTGAGATACTGTATATCCTGGGGTCTTTGCAAACTGAAACATATCTTCTAACTGATGTTCTTGAATAGCTAACTGCCAATAATGGAAGGGCTTAGTAAAGTTTCCTTTTCCACATTCATTGGTTGTTCAGCATGAATTGGAACAGGTTAGTAGCTGAGAACCTATCCAGAACTGGTCTTATAGTAATTATGTTCAATTTGCTAAAATGTTTATGCATATTCAGCAATTATGCCAGCTGTTATAAAGAATATTACATAGCGTTCTGCAAACTTTGGCTGCGACACTATTAATGCTTTCAAATTATTCTGGAAGGAATACCAATTTCAGAAAGTTATTATGTTGGGAGTGGACCCAGCTCTGTAATATGCTTTTTCTTAACAAGCAGGTCATTAGGACTCATGGATTTAGGATAAATTGATGTTCTTTTGTTTTTTTAGCTTAATAAATTAATTTTAAAAGGTCAAATGTTAAACAGAAGTTCTAGGAACTGCAATGAAGAGAAGAGAATTTGGAGAATTGTTTGAACAAAACTTACTGAAGACCAACAGCAGGCTAAGATTGTAGCAGCCTTGTCAAGTGCCCTAACTCCTTTACAAAGTTACTTTTAATTGGGTTTGTTTTCTCTTGATCTCAGATTAATGATGGCTGAATTCGTAGGATGGCTGTTGGCTGGATTGGTCAAGAAACCACATGTCTGTAACCTTCTTCAGATTTGACCACAATGTATAATTTTAGCCTGTTATTTTTATTTTAACCCTGAGACAAGGTGTTGTCAGAGCTTTCCGTGCATGCATCTTCCTCCCTCCTTAACATGGATAATCAGTCAAACTTCGGCATTTGAAGTCAAATATATATTGACTTCAAATATATATATATATTATTAAGTGACTAGGAGAGTGGGGGTAAATTGATTTATGATTGTGGACGGGCAGATGTCTGTCTTAGAGCCAGTCTCCATGATATGGCTCAACCAGTGTTTTGGTGCCCATATGTGGCTAGTGAAAGCTACCTAGAGGTTAACTTTAATTAATGTATACCGTTTTCCCTTTTTCTTTTAATATATACTCATGCAGAGCTTGTATTATTGATGCATATTAGAGGCCTTTAACATTGGTTCCTATACATGGAGAAAGTTCTGAAGTCTATTTAAGCATACGGATTACATGTGGGGGCCACAGACTTCCCTGTCATGGCTTAAAGGAAAGCTTTGCTTTTGCTAAAAACATTAATATAAAATATATGTAACTCCTACACAAGCCATTATGTTTTAAAATGCTATTAAAAAGCATCCTTCTATTTAATCTATAGCAAGCCATGATTTTCCAAAACTACTTGTAACTGTGCCAACTTTTCTTATTACAACAATGGGATTGGTTGTCTGATTGCAGAAACTGGACCCCCCTACTTAACACTCGAAAAAGAGAAAGTGATTGGAATGCATGTGTTAGTATCCACAGAACGGGAACAGTTTTAGGTCTGAAAGGAAATGATATAAAATCCTCAAACTGATCCTGGTTTACTAAACGAGTAGGGCATGTTCACTTTCTCATTGAATTTCCACTTATCTTCATATATTCGGTGAAACAACGTGAAAATTCACTTTGCAAAAGATACCCAATTATGTGCAATTTTTTAAAATCATTTTTGCTTGCATAAGATTGGATTAGTATGGTCAGCAAAATGTCAGTCATGCAGAAATATATATATATTTTTATGTGCCTTGCACAAGCTTGGGTATTCTTTGCAGAGTACATTTTCACTTTGTTTCACATTATTTACTAAAATAAGTGAAAATGTGCTTTGATAATGAACATGCTCTACTTCTTCACCAAATCAACCCCAATGTATATCATCCTGTATATTATCCAGTAGAAGATTGTTTTCTTTTTCTCAGTGAAAATTGAATTTAACATTAATAGCTATGCCCTATCCAGAATGGCAAGCCCAGAAGTAAGTAGATCCTCAACTCTGCATGACATCTACTGTTGTCCCAGCAATTTTAAATACTTCTAAGCACAGAAGTAACTGATCCAGGGACAGTGTTCACTACTCATAAGCATGACTCAAATCAAAGTTTATACAGTATAAATTGTTAAGTGTTCACTTTACTTAAAGTGTTACTAAACCCACAACAGTAAAATCAGTCCATATATGCAATAAATCATGCTTGTTATACTCACTGTGGAACCTAAGGGGTTAATTCTTCGCATTGTGTAAAAAGGCTGTTTAATCCTGTCTTCTCTGATCGTCCCCTTCTTCCACTGCCCCCAATCCATCTCCTGATAAGACAGAATTTTGGAGTCACTCTGCACATGCTCAGTTTGGTGTGTATTGCTGGAGAGTTATTTTTTTCCTTGGGAGGGTGCATGTGATCAGCACAGGGCCAATCAGCACTGTCCAGACAGAGAGTCCTGCAGCCTCATAGGACAGTCAGAGGAGAATGAAAACTCCTCCTATAAGCTTTAACCAGGCACCGATAGAAGTCACAAGACTGCTGATGAGAAAAGGTATTTAGCAGTTTATATTTACTAAAATAATCGCATTTCCACGTTCTGTGTACTGTAGGAGGCCAGGTACAGTGAATGCTGGGTCCTGGGTTTAGCAACACTTTAACTCTTGTGGCTCCCCTAATGTGTCACACTGGAAAGTGTCACAAATAAACGTTTCTACAGACTTGTGGGCTTGGAATGAGCCTTTAAAAAAAGAAAATTTAGTTTTTTACCATATGGTAGAAAAATAGGTATATACTATAGGTCTTTCTTTGTGGAGACAGGGACAGGCATCGGGTCCGGTACGACTTTGCATATGCACATTTTTTTCTGACTAACAAGTGACCCTTAGAAGCAAATTTGTTTCATCTGGATGTTTGTATGCTGGAAATATGCAAGTGTGGCTTAGCCATAAATATGCCTGACAAGATATCTTTATAGCTAACACAAGAATAAGGGGTCATAGACTGGGACATTTTAGGATAAGATTTACTAGACCATAAATTTGTATAGTTCCGTGCAAAGCAAACAGAGAATGTAGATTAAGTAAATGTTCTTTTGTTATGCATAGTACAACCAAAGATAAAATAAACACGGTATGGATATCATAATAATGTTTACCAAAAAATATATTTAAATCTTTCACATGCCTTGTCATGCAAAATAATGTGCATGGCTGGCTGCAGTGCTTTTTGACATTTCAGTTTCAAACCTGCTATAGCACATCAATTTCAATTTGGACCAATTAACTGAATGTTTGGGCAAAAACATATAGCCTGCTCACATACTTCATGTAGGGAAAGGGCTCTTAGAATATGCAATGCTAGGGGGTGTACCTATGTCAAATGTATAATGCTGGGACAAGGGATGGTTGAAGGTAAATTCGGCCATGCTTATACAAATCCTTTAAATGCATACTTTTCAAATTACCATGTTTATATTATGACATACATTACCTCTATATCAGTGGTGCCCAACATGCCAACTCTCTCTGTGTGCCCTCTGTGTTGAGAACTTTGTAGAGTGGCATCAGTATACAAGATGCTAGGACACTCTCACCATTTCCGAACCCAGTACTAAAATGAAGCCAGTACTGTCCTGTGGATTGATCTCCACCTGATGATAGAAGTATAGTCCCGGCCTGACATCATCAGGGAGAGAGAGTGTAGAAGCAGGTAATCTGGTAAGTAAATACTGAGTGCTGCTGTTCACTAGGGATAGACGAACGGTTCGGCCCGAGCATAAGTTCGGGCCCAACTTTCGTTGTTCGTTCGTTCAGGGAACAGCCGAACAAATGGGACATTCAACCATTTGTTTGGCCCCCCAAATGGACCACAATGCATTGCGGTGCTGAACAGTGTATTGCAAGCCCTGATTGGCTGAAGCAGTGAAAGATTCAGCCAATCAGGGCACAGAGCACTGTCAGAGTCATGATTGAACATCACTTTATCCAATCATGGCTCATTCCCGCCCCACAGTATAAAAGTATTCTTTCAATGGCAGCCATTTTCAGTGTGATTTTGGTGTGGAGAGAGATGGAACAGGGCCCTGTTCAGTGCTATTAGTTTGTTAGTGTGCTATACTGTGCTATTGTGCTTCGATTGTCAGTTTAGAATATTAGTTTAGTGGTAGTCTAGGGATAATGTGAGTGTAGTGAGGAGGACCATCATTCAGCTTTGCATAATGTGCAGCTAGAGTAGGGACAACTCAGGTAGTCTTAATGTAGTGTAGTGAGACCGTGCCACTAATCTTTACATTAGTGTACAGCTAGAGTAGGGACAGTTCAGATAGCTTCAGTGCAGTGATAGTTGAACACCGTCTATTTGATTGCGTTACTGCAAGTTTAATGCCATTTACTTAAGTGTGCGTTACTGCCAGTTTAACACCATTTACTTCTGTGTTCATTACTGCCAGTTTAATGCCATATAGTTCTGTGTGCGCTTGCGCTACTGCCAGTTTAATGCCATATAGTTTTGTGCGTTACTGCAAGTTTAACGCCATTTACTTATGTGCGCGTTACTGCCAGTTTAACGCCATATAGTTCTGTGCGCGTTACTGCCAGTTTAACGCCATATAGTTCTGTGTGCATTACTGCTGGTTTAATGCCATATAGTTCTGTGTCCGTTACTGCCAGTTTAACGCCATATAGTTTTGTGCTTAACTGCAAGTTTAACGGCAATTACTTGTGTGTGCATTACTGCAAGTTTAACGCCCTATAGTTTTGTGCATTACTGCAAGTTTAACACCATTTACTTTTGTGTGCGTTACTGCAAGTTTAACGCCATATAGTTCTGTGTGCGTTACTGCCAGTATAACGCCATATAGTTCTCTATGCGTTACTGCCAGTTTAACACCATATAATTTTGTGTGCTTTACTGCCAGTTTAACACCATATAGTTTTGTGCATTACTGCAAGTTTAATGCCATTTATTTCCATGTGCGTTACTGCCAGTTTAACCCCATATAGTTCCCAGAGTGTGGTTGTAAATGGGGTTCACTCAGAACAGAGACCAGTCACTAGTGGGGTACCACAAGGCTCTGTACTGGGTCCTGTTCTATTTAACCTATATGTAAGTGATATAACTAAAGGTTTGTTGGGAAATGTATGTCTCTTTGGTGATGATACAAAGGTGTGTAATAGGGTGGATATCCCTGGAGGTGTCTGTAACATGGAACATGATTTGGCATTGCTGGAAGATTGGTCAAAGCAGTGGAGGCTGCAGTTCAATATTTCTAAATGTAAAATAATGCATCTAGGGAAAAAGAATCCTCTTAGAGAGTACAGCATTGGGGGTACAGTGTTAGCCAGCACTACAGAAGAAAAAGATGTAATTTGAACGTCATTACGTGTTTTGATATACCACAATTTGACCGTCATTTCGTGTGTTTTAATATACCACAATTTG
>BLSH010363131.1:69907-84308 GCA_018402905.1 Glandirana rugosa
CTAAAGGTTTGTTGGGAAATGTATGTCTCTTTGGTGATGATACAAAGGTGTGTAATAGGGTGGATATCCCTGGAGGTGTCTGTAACATGGAACATGATTTGGCATTGCTGGAAGATTGGTCAAAGCAGTGGAGGCTGCAGTTCAATATTTCTAAATGTAAAATAATGCATCTAGGGAAAAAGAATCCTCTTAGAGAGTACAGCATTGGGGGTACAGTGTTAGCCAGCACTACAGAAGAAAAAGATTTGGGGGTGCTTATTTCAGATGATTGCACAATGAGCAAACAGTGTGACCAGGCAGTGGGAAAAGCAAATAGAATTCTGGGATGTATCAGTAGAGGGATCACCAGCAGGAGGAAAGAGGTTCTGATTCCTCTATATAGATCTTTAGTGAGACCTCACTTAGAATACTGTGTCCAGTTCTGGAGACCACACTTACAAAAAGATATTGATAAGATAGAACGAGTTCAGAGAAGGGTAACAAAAATGCTTAAAGGTCTGGGGGATAAAACATATCAAAAGCGACTTCAGGAACTTAATATGTACAGTCTGGAGGAAAGAAGGGAGAGGGGAGACATGATTGAAACCTTTAAATACATCAAGGGGGTGAATAAGGTTCAGGAGGGCAGTCTTTTCAATATGAAACCAAAATCAAGAACACAGGGACATGGTCTCAAACTAACTGGGGGGAAGTTCAAAACGAATCTAAGAAAGTATTATTTTACTGAAAGGGTGGTTGATGATTGGAATAAACTACCAACAGAGGTTGTGAGACAGTCAACAGTAAATGGCTTCAAACATGCTTGGGATAAACATAAATCTATAGTCAGACAACAAGGTTAATGTAAAAAAAAAATAAAAAAAATTAAAAATAAATAAATAAAAAGGGGCAGACTCGACGGACTACTCAGTCTTTTTCTGCCGTCACTTTTCTATGTTTCTATAGTTCTGTGTGCGTTACTGCCGGTTTTACACCATATAGTTCTGTGTGCATTACTGCCAGTTTAACGCCATATAGTTTTGTGTGAGCTACTTCCAGTTTAACGCCATATAGTTTGTGCATTACTGTAAGTTTAATGCCATTTACTTCTGTGTGCATTACTGCAAGTTTAACGCCCTTTACTTCTGTGTGCGTTACTGCAAGTTTAACGCCATATAGTTTTGTGCGTTGCTGCAAGTTTAACGCCATTTACTTCTGTGTGTGTTACTGCCAGTTTAACGCCATATAGTTCTGTGTGCGTTAGTGCCAGTTTAACACCATATCGTTTTGTGCGTGTTACTGCCAGTTTAACACCATATAGTTTTGTGCGTTACTGCAAGTTTAACACCATTTACTCCTGTGTGCGTTACTGCCAGTTTAACGCCATATAGTTCTGTGTGCGTTACTGCCAGTTTAACGCCATTTACTTCTGTGTGCGTTACTGCAAGATTAGCGCCATATAGTTCTGTGTGTCACAGTACGTTTGATGCATTATATTGCAGTATATTATAGTGTATCCTTGGAGTGTGTCTGTGTAGTGTGAGTACTCAAATTAAAGTGCACCAAACACCACTTTACATTGATTAAAGTGAATCTACGTACAGATTTTCACTTCTTCTTTACATCTGCTAATAAGCATCGCCCCCTCCCTCCCAATAATGTCTGGGAGGTCAAAAAGGAGAGGCAGACGTTCCCTTGGCAAGGTAAGGGGGCCAGCAACAAATGTGTCCACAGGCAAAGGTGGACGTCGTGGTCAGTCCTCAGGTATCATTTCCTCTGTTTAGTGAGGTTTTTCATGCTATCCAGCTACAGCATGCAGAGGAGGTGGTGGACTGGGTTACTAAACCTTCCTCATCCTCTGTCATGCAAGTAGAGACAAGTGTGCAGTCCCCTGCAGTTGCCAGAGTGGATAAACCTACCTCCTTGTCCACATCTATTCCTGCCATAGCCCCAACATCAGCCATGGAGGAGTCAGCTGAGTTATTTGACCACAGCGCCAGCCACTTGCTCCTTGATGATGCCCAGCCATTACTGGATTCAGATGTTGGTTCTGAGGTTGAGATTGACAGAAACATGAGCCTAGAGAGAGGGGGAATACTGGTAGACAAATTGGCAATCATGTTCCCCCAGCCGCAGCGTATTGCCAAGTTGTCTCCAGTGGTAATGATGATGATGAATATTGGAGGAGATGGAGATGATGATGATGGGGTCACTGATGCGACTTGGGTGCCAGATAGAGCAGAGGGGGAAACTGAAGGTGAGGCGGCACAACCCCAAGGAGGCCGACATCAAGAAAGAGTAGAGAGCAGCCACCCTATTCCATCACTTTCTGCAGCTCCCTGTTATCTCCCGGCCCACTTCCCAAAGCTCAACTGTCTGGGCCTTTTTCAGCACATCTGCAGCAGATCACACTGTTGCTATCTGCAAACTGTGTCTCAGGCACGTCAAACGTGGCAAAAACACCAGCCATTTGGGTACCACATGCTTAACGAGGCATTTAACATCCAACCACTCAACCTGTTGACAAGAGCACCTAAAAGCCACATAAAAGGGGCACAAATCTGTCCCTCCTCCTCCTTACCCACTTCAATCTGCCCCTGGTATACCAAGTCATTACATCTCAGCAGCCTCCACTGACAGGGATGATGGTATAGCACAGGGTGTCCCAGGTCCTACCAGCACATCTGCCAGCAGCACACCACCAGCTGTAGACTGTAGCCAGCTAATTTTTCTGCGCCATCTGCTGCATTGGAAAAAAAATACAGTCCCTTCCACCCACATGCCCAGCATCTAAATGCAAGCTTGTCTAAGCTGTTGGCTCTCCAACTTCTGCCTTTCAGCCTGGTGGATCCTGCCCCCTTCCTTGAATTCACACAATGTGCTGTACCACACTGGCAGGTTCCCAGTCACTACTACTTTTCCATCTCTCTATCATCACGTGGAAGGGAATGTTCTGGCATCGCTGGGCAAGGCAGTCAGTCATAAAATCCACATTACTGCTGACACGTGGTCCTGCAAGCATGGGCAGGGACGATATATTTCGTTCACAGGACACTGCTGCTTGCAACTCGGAAGGATGCAGGACAGGGCTTGGTGCTGCAGCTTGTTGTGCCCCCCACATGGCTGGTGGTGATGATGCCAGACCTGTGAGCTCTACACCCTCCTCCTCCTCCACCACCTCCATGCCCTCCTCTGCAGAACTGTCCTATGAACATCAGGTACCCCCTAATCGTTCAAAGGACTATTCCATGAGTCAAGCTAAAAGGTGCCATGCAGTGCTTCAGCTGGTGTGTCTAGGGGACAGGAACCACACCAGAGCAGAGATTGTTGCAGCTCTGCAGGGACAGGCCCAGAGGTTGTTCACACCACGTCAGCTGGAGCCAGGAATGGTGGTGTGCAATAATGGCTCAAACCTCCTGTGCACCCTTAGACAGGGAACGTTGGCACATGTCCTCAATTTGGTGGTGCAGCATTTCCTAAATATGTACCCAGGGTTGGAAGATGTGCTAAAGCTGGCCAAAAGAGTCTGTAGCCATTTCAGGTGGTCATACACAGCCAGTGCTCGGTTGGCTTAAATTCAGTGGGAATTCCACTTGCCCTTAAACCGCCTGATTTGTGACATTCCACCAGGTGGAAATCGACTTTGGCAATGCTGCAGCAGCTATACATGCAGCAGAGGGCCGTCAATGAGTACCTGTGCAAGTACGGCTCAGGCCGCCTTGGCTTTTTTTCCCGTGCCAATGGCTGATCATTACGGATGCATGCACTGAACTATCACCATTTGAGGAGGCCACAAGGATGGTGAGCCGTGACAGTGCATGCATGTGTCCGCCTAAGTGATGCATTTCGGATTTTTTTTAGTCCTCGCCGCCCAGGGTTGTCAGCTTCCACATCCCATCGGCAGTGTCTGCATCACATGGTGGATGTGTACCTCGGGCCAAAACAGAGATGGAGAGCATTCCAGTTGACACTCCACTGGCTTACTGGGTCATGAGAATAGACCACTGGCCAGAACTTGCCCAGTATGCTATTGAGTTGTTGGGCTGCCCTGCTTCCAGCGTGCTTTCAGAATGGGCATTCAGTGCTGCAGGAGGTTTTGTTACTGAACATAGAATGCGTCTGTCCACAGACTCCATGGACCGTTTGACTTTTATAAAAATGAATCAGTCCTGGATTACCAGCTATAAAGCCCCCGATGCCGATGTCATTGATTAAGTGTTTTTGGGATGTGGAATCTCTGCAGGACTTCAAGGCTGCCTAGCTTTGAGGGTGTTCAATCATTTCATCTGGAAGAATGTTTTTGGTATACAGTAGGTTTCATGGACACAATTAACACCCAAAGACCAATTTTTCAGCACCTGTTTGACAGGTGCATATCATTGCAATTTTTTTTGCCTTCATCAAGAGCACCTCTATAAGGTTACGGTGGAAAGGCGCCACTGACACCCACAGAGTAATTTTTCTGCACCTGTTTGACAGGTGCATATCATTGCAATTTTTTACAGTAAGGCAGATTCTTGCTTTCATCAAGAATACCTATATAGGGTTACGGTGAGAAGGCGCCACCGACACCCAAAGACCAACTTTTCTGCACCTGTTTGATAGGTGCATATCATTGCATTTTTTTTTACAGAAAGGCCAATTCTTACCTTTATGAAGAGCACCTGTATAGGGTTACGGTGTAAAGGCACCACCGACACCCAAAGCCCAATTTTACCGCACCCATTGCTTCTATCCAAAATCAAAGTGACACCAGAATTTATCCAAAAAATCTCTAATCTTGTTCCCAGTGCACTACATTGTGGCCTCATCATACACACTGGCTCCCCAGCTGTTACTGGCTTTATAAATGCAATTATTGCTGCAGCAGATTGTAGACATGGTACAGATCTGCCACTTTACAGGTAGACTAAGGGGAGTCCCCAGGCACTATATTGGAAGGAATTTTTCATTTTTATGCCTTCACTTTAAAAATCCAAAAATCACTGCTCATTTAAAAATTACATTTTTTACAAACTTTTTTTCATTGATACATGCCCGCCTAGTTCAGGATCCAGACCCCTATAACCATTGAATGCCCAATTGCTTGCATATAGGCCTTCAAAATGGGCACTTTTGATTTTTGATGTTCAGGTCCCATTGACTTTAATGGGGTTCATTATTCGGGTCCAAACTTTTGTGATGTTTGAATGTTCTGGTGCGAATTGAACAGGGATCATTTTGGCCCATCCCTACTGTTCACCAATGAAGGATGGGATGAGGGTTGACAGCTATCACTGACCAACAATGCTGGGGAGAGGGTTAAAGAGGAGGTCCAGCCCCCCACAAAAATTAAAAGTCAGCAGCTAAAAATAATGCAGCTGCTGACTTTTAATAAATGGATACTTACCTGTCCAGGGAGCCCACGATGTTGGCACCCCAGCTGATCTTTGGGTCGGCTGTTGGGTGCAGCCGCCGCCATTCCTGGTAAGGGAGCCTTTTGGCTTCACAGCCGGTTCCCTACTGCGCATGCGCGAATCACACTGCACTTTTTTAATTGGTCCAGCATTGTCACTAATCACCACTACTAATCAACCACTTATTACTGCAGCCAGATTGTAACCCTTAGCAAACCAATGCTAAGGGTTACAATTACTAGCAATGACATCAATGATGGGGATTTTTTTTCTCCAACTTTCTTATGATTTTGTGTAAAAAACGCAGCAGGACTGGCATTTTCAAACACTGAGGTGAGCTGCCTGATGTACAAAAACAAGCTGCTATTATACAGCCCACTGGGAGTATGGGAGGCCCTCTGTAGTTTTCAAGTTGACCACCACTCTATATTCTTCTTACCACTTCTCAAAAACTCACTCCTCCTCTTTCAAAACTCTGTCTGTTGTCAGTTGTTGGCTGCTCTTATTTCTCTCAGTTGTTGTTTCTGTGCTAAGTATCCCGATTCCTCCTCGCAAATCTGGTTATCTGTCCCTTGTCCTCTCATGTATCCTCCACATTTACTCTCCATCCATAGGTCAGCTGTTGCACCCCATTCTCACATATTCTCCTGCCAATCCGCATTCATTTTTTTTTTTTAGCTGTTCAACTTTGTCTCCCTTTTCTTCTTTATCTTTCTCCTCTGTCCTCAGCCATCTATGGCTTCCCTGATTCAACGCTATACTTCGCCTTCATCTTCAGTGATCCATCACTTCCCTGCTATTTCTTTTACAAAGTAGTTTATTAATAGAAACCAATGCAACAAACAGGAAAGCTGTTTTTTACAGATTTTGGAAATTATAGCAATACAGACCATTATATAATTGCATATGAAATTGACAGGGAATAGTTAAATTATACCAGAAAAAATAAAAGGTGAAATATGTAGGGAACATTATTGTGATCCCGATGGTATGAGACCTGTCGGTTCATTAACAGCAATATCGTCCAGTCCGGGACATCCCCGGCACGTGGGACCCGTCTAGGTTCCGGTCACCCGTAACCCAGCCGAGTTAAAAAGGCCTATTACATTGGTGAAATAAAATAGGAAAAGAAAAAAAGAGGGAGAGAAAGAGAGAAGAAAGGAAAAAATTAGTAAAAGGAGGGAGCAGAGTAAGGAAAAAAGGGAAAAGAGAGGAAGAAGTGAAAGAGTGAGTCCACCCATGGGGCGCGGCCCTGGCAGAGCCCTAAAGATGCAACAAGGAGCTGTCAAATCTCGAAGGGAAGGCCTGGGAGATCCATGGCTGCCAGACCCGGAGGAATTTATCGTGCGAGTCTAAAAGTACCGCCGTCAACTTCTCATTTACCATAATGTCACTCATGCGGTTACTTCCCTGCTATTTCCAAATCTTGCTTCTCTATCTTCAGCCATTCTGATCTCCTCCCTGCTTCTCTGCTTCTCTTCCTTCTTTCTTCTCTGTCCCCAGCCATTCATCTCCTCCTTGGCCCTTCTCTGTCTGTCTTTATTCTCAGCCTTACATCTACTCCCTGCTTTTTCTCTGTCCTTGTCGTTTGCCTTCATCCTTTACAGTCACCCTGCTCTTCTCTGCTTATTACCTCTGTTTTTCCTTCTTGCTTGTTATGCTTGCTTCACCTCCCTCCATTGTAAACATCTATTTGTTCCCACCTCTCCCTCTTTTTCACCCTTACTTTTTTCTTCTTGCATCTCCTACTTCCTTCCTGGCTTTGCCTCTCCTCTCTGCTTCTCTTCCTCCTTCTCCACTGTTTTTCTCCTCCCTTCCTCCCTTTTGCATATCCTGCCTTCACATCTTTTTCCCTTCTTCCTACATCTCTTCCCCCTTCTAAGCCTTTCTTTTACTCACGCATTTCTTCTCTGCTTTTCCTACATGCTTGTCTTCCCACACAGTGGGGGTTTGTGAAGGAAATGTCCAGCACCCAGCTTGGGTGCTTCCATCACGATATAGCTTCCGATAAAGCTTCTTCAAGTCTGGACCCAGAGACCAGGTATTATAGCTGATAATTGCATCTAGACGACACTAGCTTAGGTTCTTTGGAACTGGAACTAACTTTATTGTAAGATCACACAGAATATATACTAATCACATTATTGTATGCAAAGGAAACTGTATACAGGAATATAATTAACATAGCTATGGAACAGCCAACATAAATAGTATGCTAATCCACCTCTAGCACCACCTCTAGCAACTAATAGCTGACAGTGAATTAATTAACATGAACTTATTAACTTATTAAAAAATAGCCACCCAGACAGTCCGACTCCTACAACCCTGAATACAAAGTACATTCCACATTATTATAAGCAGAAACACATTAAATCCCACAATGGCTCCATAACAAGGTAAAGTGGTCACAATATTAATCACATCTTTAAGAGAGGATGAGACAGACAGAAGCAATAGGTGACTCAATTAACAATGGGAATGCACACCCAGGAGGCACACAATAGGAGAGACACAGACTTGTGTAATCTGTCCACTAGATAAGTCATCAGAAGACAATGTTCCAGCAGTCTGATACAGTGGAATTAATTTATCTTTATAGATTTCTTGAGGGATATTGTTGATAAATATTACTGTCCCAAGTGGAGGGCTACTCCAACTCAGTCTGCTGGAGGGCCACCATATTCCCTCTGACCATTAACCTGTACAAGGTTAATATTACACCTTTCCATCCACACAAGAAGGGAAGCTTTATTGTCCTTATTCAGAGAGTTACCTCGCTTACAGTGTTCATCACATAACTGTCCATTATTAGAGAATTATCTGATCTCTCCATGGGCCATAATCCGTGGTTAGGAGGATTGCCCCTAGTCCCCTCTGTCCCAGTTTGGTCTGTCATGTGATTATTTACTAAAACCGGAGTGTGGAAAATCTGGTGCAGCTCTGCATATAAATCAATCAGCTTTCAGGTTTTATTGTTAAAGTTTAATTGAAAAGTTAAAAGCTGATTGGCTACCAGGCACAGCTGCACCAGATTCTGAGTGCTCCAGTTTTAGGACATCTCCCCCACAGAGCCATCAATTTGTTTTTTAACTCGTAATCCGGCTTGTCACTGATCCATTTCCCAAAGGGTGTTGTCTTCAAATGCATCATTGTCAATATTCCCCATACCCCGTTGTAATATTAGCAGTGGTTTAAAAAAATGTGACATTCTAGGTCCATACATATTAAGACTTTTGGTTGGTTTGATGGTGGAAGTTTGTATCTAGCAATTAAATGGATGGCTCACAGTGTGGTAGGATAAGCAGAGATAATGGATTACAAGCAGAGAAGTTAAAGATTGCTGAGATGAGTGAAGGAGAAGCATGGTGGAGAGGAAGAAATTAGTAGCTGGATAACAAGCAGGAAGAGAATAATGTAGGAGAAGCAGGGATGACAATCAGAGTGGGAAGGAATGGCTTTAAATGGTTGAGGTGGATTGCTGAGGATAAAGTGGACTTGGGATAAGAAGAATTGCTGAGAAGGAGGGGTGACAAGGATATGGAAGTAGAGTGGCTGAGAAGAACTTCAGAGAAGTTGGGGAAAAAAGCAAGAGAAGGACAGCAGAGAAATAAGAATGACAACAAGATGGGAAAGGATGACTGAGGATTAGGAGGAGGAAGATGACATAGGAGTAGAGGGATGGATGGAAAGGAGGAGAAGAAGTAGGGGGGAGGAGGAGAAGTAAGAATGACCAGCACACAGGAGAAGGCAGGCTAAGAAGTAAGGAGGAGAAAGATGGAAGAGAAACAGGGAGGAGATGGACAAATGGGAAGGATGGAGTAAAATTAGTGATGGCAAGCAGCAAAGAAAATGGAATGCTGAGAAGGTGGGAGGGGATTGGATGGCTGTCAGAACTTGAAGAAGGCAAAGCTTAGTGGAAAGAGAGAGAGAGAGAAAGAGGAGGAGAGTTTATTGTTGGTCTGGTGTGCTCTATGGTTTGGTAAACCACATCTCTTCTACATTTGACCATATTTAGCCACATTGTGTTCAGCTTTGTGCAGCCTCGCATTAAACTGTTGTCTTTGAGAAGTATGTGCTTTTTTTATGAAACTTTTTTCAGTTATTGTTTTTATGACCTCTTTCTGAAGAAAGGGTTAATTGTGAGGACACTGGGTCATCATGCTTGTACAGACATAGCACATTGCAGGTGCATTATTCTCAACATGGAGCAATGATTCGTCTTACCAATCTGCATAAATATTCCCTGTTCATTCTGCCTTCAGCTGAAGGTCAGTGATTTCTTACTGTCTTAAATGTAAAACAGCCTGAATCAGGTGGAAACCAAACAGACATCAAACCAGCTGTGGGCTGAAGAAAGCAAGGGGATACGGAAGAGGGCACAGTTTATTTATCACTTTGCAGCTGCAATCACAAATCTCTATTCATTTTCCAAATATTCTTCTTTCCTTCTGGAAAGAACTACGAGAGCATATGCAGAGTAGGCTCTCAGCAGGTGACCACTCCTGCAGATATTAAATAGACATAACAAAATTCACGGAAAGCTGAGAAGTGGAATGATCTTGTGTTTATCTAAAAGATGCAGGCTCTCTCAATTCTCCTTAACCAGATTTTTCTCTCCAGCTGACTTTTTACCCTCTTGGTTTACATTATGTACGTCATTGTCATTCAATCGTTTTTCCCACTGGAGATAAGCTCATGTATAGTTATATTTGTGGAATGTAAAATATGTCCATCTCCGTATATTTTCTGAGCAACTTTGTTACTGATGAACCATTTCCTCTTAATTAGAACTGAGCTTCTAATTAGACTATAATGAAAGCAGTATGCTCATATATTTGGTAGACATGACTGCTGTTTGTCTTAAAAATGAAATTTAAGCCCCTTGAAGTAGTGTAATAGTATAGTTTGTGATCTGTTTTATCTTTACCCAGAACCGTTTTATCTTTGAATACAGTAGAAAAAGGTTAGAACCTCTGTAAGTTTTTTTGCTTTCTGTGTCTTGATGGGGAAATCCGCCCCCCCCCCACTTATTATCAGGAGACACTACAGGAGGTGTGTGGAAATCTCTACTAGATTAGGGGAAATCTCCTCTCAGACTGTTGTCACTGGAACAGGTGACATTATTAGAAGATTTCCCCTAACCTTTTGTTCTGGTGACAGCTATAAAATTAGCAGGACAAATAGAGTGTGAATCCACCCAGAGGCAACACAAACCTAAAGCCGGGTACACATGGGCAGAATGTCGGGAGACATTTGCCGGCTCAAGAAAAACCGTCCGACATTCTGCCAGTATATTGACTCTCAACTTACACTTACTGTTCTGCAGCATTAAAGGAAAAGAGTGAAGCCACCATGCTACTCACAGGTCTCTGTATTCCAATGGTTCCAAACTTAGTCCTTAGGAGGATTCTGTACTACAGCAGGCCCTATGATAGGGAATCTCCGCACAATGAGGTGCCCCATGCCTGGTCATCTCTAGCTACAGAATCTCCAACACTAGCCACCACCACTCCACTCCTGAACTGGCTGCTCCTCCTTCTTGACACTCTCCTCTTCTTAACTATAGTTAACAATTTGTTTCATAACCACAAGTGTTAACTTTGTATTAACACACTTTACTGCATAACCCAGTTCTTTTCATATACAGTACTAGGAATACACTTATTAACCCATTCCCGCTGACCACACACATATATGCGGCCTCAGGGAAGCAGGCTTTTTTTGTGGGGCCGCATACTGTATATGCGTATCTCCCTTTGCTGCACAACGCGCTCCCAGCATAGAGAACGGGCTCTTACCATGGGTCTCGCACTATTGGGAGCTGGGACTCTCGGTTGGCTATTGGCTGTGATTGGCTATCACAGTCATCAGTCTCTGAGAGCCTGCCCCCATGCTTACTTCCTCTTATGAATGAAGAAAAAGATACATTCTATCTTCCTCTTCTTGCAAGAGAGGAAAATGTAAACAAACCAAAGTGTGTAAAAAAAAAAATCTAATTCATGTAGGGGGTGTAACCGTGACCTGAGTGAGCAGACGTGTGCAGGCCGGCTCCTGTCTCTAAGCTCCAAGGTACCCTGTTAGCAACGCTGTCCACGGGCTGTGGCCAGGAGAGGAGTGGGCAGTGGCTTGTGGGTGTGCGAGTTCCCGGTCTGGTAATCGTAGCTTGGCAGTCACCGTACCCTTCCTGGACCAACAACCAGCTAGAAACAGCTTTGCGGGGGGAACAGCAGAGGTGCGGACTGCTGTGAGTACCTGTGTGTGTCCCCTGGAGGCTTCTAAGGACTCTGTGAGTGGCGTTGGCCGCGTATTGGGGCTGAAAGGTGGAAGGTACAGTGGCTATCTAATGTAAGAGATCCCAGCCAAGTGCCTGTAGACCCGGTGGTCACCAAACGGAGTGGAGAGCAGCTGGGATAGCGGTGGTGTCACATCACATGTACTTGGGTTTAAGGTGAATGTCAACCTGTTGGGTTCTAGCCCTCTCAGTGTGAGAGCAGTGGAGGAGCAGACCACAGTGTGTGGATGTAGTGAGCAGAGCATAAGCTGGTCCAGGCTCGCACAGGCAGTTCACAATGACAAAAAAGAAAGGAGAGGATTCAGCATCCCAGGAAAGCACCAGTACTCAAAAGCCTGTTAAAGATAAGACCAAGGGGATCTAAGTGGCAGTGTCAAAACTTGAAAAATATGCTCATACTCCAGTGCAGGCCCCTACCAAGGGGGGACATCAGCCACAAGTTAAAACAAAACAGGGAAGTAATCCTGGGAGGAAAAGTCAAGGCCAAATAGTAGTGAAGCCAAGGGTGGATCCTGGTGCTGATGAAGGGGGAACCCCGGAACCTATAGCCATCCTGTCTCCAGAGACAGGTCCACCATCAGAACTAGAGCCGTCATTGAAAGAAATTCTGCAAGCAGTCAACACTTGTAAGTCATCGTTATGTGATTTATTTGATCAAATGAAGGGTATTAGAGAAGAGTTATCCCTTGTGCGATATGACTTGCAAAAGATACAGGAAAGGACAACAGCTGTGGAAGAGAGGCTTAGTACAATGGTGGATGAGTTAAACCCACTAAAACATGAACTGAGAGTTATGAGAGAGAAAATGGACCATTATTTCTAAAAAGGAATGATATGGAGATAGTTTCCGGAGGGTGAATATGAGGATAGTGGGTCTACCGGAGCAGAGGGAAGGGCCTAACCCAATAGTGTTTTTGGAAAAATGGTTCAGAGACACTTTTGGAAAGGACACTTTTACACCCTCTTTTTCTATAGAAAGGGCTCATAGGGTCCTTTTAAACCACCCTCACCAGGGGGTTATCCTAGTTCACTGCTTGTGAAACTCTTAAATTATAGGAATAAAACTATGATACTTCAAAAGGCCAGGGAAAAGGGGAATATTCTTTTTAATGGAGTAAGGATCTCCATATACCCAGACTTTTCTCCAGATCTGCACAAACAAAGAGCCAGGTTCTCAGAAGTAAAGCACAGAAGGCAGAAACTAAAAATCACCCATGCCTTATTTTGTCTAGCACATTTAATGATTACAGCCCTGGGTGGAACTCAGTTTTTTGATACTCCAGACGGGGCAGTGAAATGGCTGGAAGATAACAAGAGCAGACTGCAGATGGACTAAAAACCAAATGGGGGTGGTAAAGGATTCTGAGGCTGTAATTAGAATTTCGTTTTAAGCATAACACATTGAAGGGAGTGGGGACAGGAAGCTGCACAAAGGATGAAAGAGTGGAATAGTGACTGTGGATGGTATCTAGATAAATGTTGGTATATGCATGCTTTTTCATTCATTTTGATATGATGTATTTGGGTTTTGGGATGGGGGGAGGGTGGAGTGGGATGATTAACATATTTTTGGGAAAACGTGTTTCACTTGGGAGGATAGGAACGGTCACATCAAATGCCCCTAGCGTAAGCCTGGAGAGGTATGGGAGGGGGATGGAGGGGTGTGGTGTGCTTGGTTGGGAGGTGTGATTGGGAATGTATTAAAGGGTATGGATGGTTGGGTTACACAAGAGAATCACATATAGCTGTATTAACAGGTGGTATTGGAGGAACACAGAAAAATTAGCATTTGGTCGACAAGGCGTACACATATAGATTGGTCACATTTTTTTAGGCACAAGATAATTCTACATAAGGAAATAAGGAGTATGAATAAGGAAAAGGGAGGGAGGAATAGGATATATTGGAATTCCTTTTGTATATGCCCCCAGCTGGCTCAGTAACAAACATTATGAAATAATTGGTTTATTAATTTTGCAGTCTAAGATGCTTAAAATTGGATCCTGGAATGTCAGAGGAATGGGGAACCCAGCAAAAAGATACGCAGTATTCTCAGATATGGATATGCATAAGGCGTAAATAATCTGCCTGCAGGAGACGCACTTCACCAAGGACTCCATCTCCCATATGGGAGATAGGAGGTTCCCAAAACAATATCATTCAGTTCACACCTCTTATTGAGGTGGGGTGTTCTTCTCCTGCAGGCAGATTAATATAGACGAGTTTGGCCGATACACTTTTATACACTGCTCAGTAGAGAACAGGGTACTTGTTTTAGCTAACATATATATTCCTCCACCATTCAACATTGAGATTTTATAAAGATTGTTGGAGTTCATAATGGATAAACCCAATAATATTGACCATATAACCCAAATAGGTAATACTTGAGGTTGTTAGAAATATTTTAGAGTTACAACTTACCACCTCCTTATATATACAATCGATTTTGTTCATGGGACAAGAGATGACTCGTCACATATTTTCACATAGCCGGTTTGAGCAGATATAATTAGACGGACGTCCTCTTCTTGTGGGGTGGAGTTATTCTCCACACTTGACTTACTATAACAAAACCCTTGGAGGATAGAGGGTATACCCTCTACCTCAGGAACCACTTCACGCAGAGGACGTCCGTCTAATAAATGCGGAATACGTATAGGTATAGACTCTTATGACGCATAGAAAAACGACCCAAGGGGTAAGGAGACTGTAAGGTCCTAGGTTAAAA
>BLSH010363131.1:127359-146648 GCA_018402905.1 Glandirana rugosa
CGTAACGACTTTCAACAATGTAATATACAACTAACAATTTAGGTATTTATTACCACACAACATATAATGTAACAACTTTCAGCAATGCATTCTTCTACCTTTTCTCCTCACAAGGCAAGTGCCTTAAGCCTAGTATACAATGTCGGGCAGCATTGGCCGGTTCAATAGAAACCAGCCAACATTTGGCCCATGGGTACGGTAGCCAGTCTGACAGAAGCCGTCCCTTGGCCACCAATCTGTGAGCATCCCAGGGAGGCTCCTGGCCTGGCCTAACCAACACCACCAGAAGTCCTTCCCATACCTGATTCAGGCCTTATGCCAATGGACCCCAAAAACAGTTTTACCCAGCACCCATTTGTTTCCAGAGGACATTCCCATCTTGAGGTTAGGAGAAGGAGTCGAAACAACATAGGCCTTTATAACTCTTTACTGAACCAACTGATTTACATAATTCCATACTTCTGTCATCCTAAAAATTATGGCACGTTACCTTTTATTTGCAAACAAAGAGGGCGGCAACAAGCAAAGAGCTGAGTTGCGGAGCCTGTACCTTTTCAGGGTGACTGCCAGAGTCCTGAATACTGTGCAAAGAGAATGCTAGTAGTTGCAAAAGTCCTATACCTCTGCTTTCCCCCTAAGGGGACGTTTCCAAAGCTAGACCCTCAAAAATTACATCTTTGCTATGGACTGGTGCTTGCAATACTTCCCATGACACCACCCAACAGAGTTCCAAGAGACTATATATAAAGAGCTGACACTACCTCACTGTATATGGTCACACCCCACTTACTACTCTGGGGGCCTCTAGCTAGCAACTAGGCTACAAGGGTGGAATTTATATTCATGGCGTTGGGCTTTAAGGCATCATACAGCACTGAACTGGAAAACTATATACCTATTTCTGATTTAGTATTGCATCATTCCAGATGCAGAAGCTAGATCTTTCAAAAAGCTTGCATTCTCTGTATATTGAATTAGCCAGTAAATTGTATCAACTTAATTCCAAACTTTCTGCTTTCATCCATGGCCAACAAGGTATAACACTGCTACTATTCAGTACTGTCAAACAAAAACGAAAGTGCTTCTATTGCAAGTTGTTCCGTGCCATAAATATTTGAGTTAGGCTGCCAAAAAAGGCACAATACAAACGAAGACCACTGAAGTATGTGATAGTGACATCTGTTACTATGGTTTTCTTTGTCGTTTCTTTGTGTAGAGATTTTAAGAAACACTGGAATATGATCTAGCCATAACAAGGTCCAATGGGTGGGCCCCATCATACAACAGCTTTTTATGCCTTTAGTGTCCCTAAGAACTTCACAGCTTTTTTTTTTAACATGACATCAATTTTTTCTTTTCTGTCTATTGTATCCAAGTTGCAAGTATAGGGTTTCAGCACTGATATTTCCCACCCCATGAAAAAGCTGGAAACCATTTTCTTTGGTGGCCATTCAAAATACAGCATCATGTTCAAATGAACAATTGGAAGGGGACAATTAGAGTATGTTTTATGGAACATATTGCCTAAAGTAAGTGTGTTTTTAGAATGTCGTCAGTTGTAAGGATATTTGGCACATTGTTGTCATAATTTAGGACCATTTTATGTTGGCACAGACGTATTTAGGATTAAATTGTGATATACTGTGATAAACAAAGAAGTTATCTTACTTTCTCTCTTTTTGTAAAATTTAGTAATGCCTGCATTGACCGCAATGACCGCTGATTAGAGGGAAATTTTCCTGCAGTCATAAAATAGTTTCTGTCCTATAGTGACAGCACTGCTCCTCCATAGATGCAGTACAGTTAGTGACCCTCACCCTAGAAAAGGAAATACTGTATGCTACTGGCAGGATTAACAGTTGAAAGTAAAGGAAAAAGGGTCTTCTTAAAAAGAAAGCTAATGTACTCACCCCTTCTAAGGACGGGTATGCTGTATATACATTTTTTTTTTTTATTCAGATACACATTACAGCTAGAAAAATGTAGTTGACTTTCAGCAGCTTTATAATGTTCCTAAAATTGCTAAGAGTAGGGATTGATCGCTAAACCAATGGAAGAAATAGCTTTCTATGGTGTAAGCTACACAAGAACTACCGTATGTAGTCGCACATCAATCCAATTGTGTGTGATTGGTAGCAACTACATTGTGCTTTGCATATAAATCTAAAGTATGGATTGCTATGCAGAGGAAGCCGAGATAAATTGTTTTTTCATGTCAAACAACTACAAACACAAATTCCCAGCTCAACTTACCAGCCAGCCTGCAATTGTCTTGTCTAACAGTTCATGTTAAAAACAGGGGTTTGGTTTGCACACATTTGCATATACATGCTGCAGAGTCCAGTATTATCTGCAGTCCTAATTCTATACATTTTGAGAGCTTTCATAATAGGAGCACATATATAATAGTGGATAGATTGAGGGCAGGTATACCTGGAGGGAGCCCACCCCTCCTTAACCACCTCAGCTCCGGAAGGTTTTACCCCCTTCCTGACCAGGCCATTTTTTGAGATATGACACTGCGTTACTTTAATTGACAGTTGCGTGGTCGTGCCCAAATAAAATTGATGTCCTTTTTTTCCCCACACATAGAGCTTTCTTTTAGTGGTATTTGATCACCTCTGCCATTTTCATTTTTTGCACTATAAACAAAAAAAAAAATTTTGAAAAAAGAAACAATATTTTTTACTTTCTGCTATAAAACACATCCAATAAAAAAATGTAAAAAATCAAATGTCTTCATCAGTTTAGGCCAATTTATATTCTGCTTCATATTTTTGGTAAAAAAAATCCCAAAAAGCATATATTGATTGGTTTGCGCAAAAGTTATAGTGTCCACAAACTATGGGATAGATTTATGGACTTTTTACTTTTTTAAATTGTTTTTACTAGTAATGGTGATGAGCAGCGACTTTTAGTGGGACTGCGACATTGCAGCAGACAAATCTGACACTAAGTGACACTTTTTGGGGACCAGTGACACTAATGCAGTGATCAATGCTAAAAAAATGCACTGTCACTGTATGAATGACACTAGCATGGAAGGGGTTAACATCAGGGACAATCAAAAGGTTAACTATGTTCCCTGGGTGTGCTTTCTTACTGTGTGGGGGCTGGACTGACTCAAAGAAGAGAGACATCTGTGTTTCTGATTAGCACGAATTACAGATCTCTCTCTTCCTGCCTGACAGAACGACGGTCTGCCTTCTTTACAAAGGCAAACCACCATTCTGTCTCTCCAGTGAATGATCGTGGATGGCCGGCGGCCATCGTGGCTGCCAGACCCGCTGATTGGCTCGCGTGCCCCAGAGCCGATAGGAGAAATCACGTACAGGCCCCACAGAAATCACATAAATCAACCCCCATGTCTCGCAATGTGTGTGCAAGTGCAGGATTAAACATCTTAGGAAGAGGGGCAGGATAGGCAGAGAGTGTTATTACTGACTTCTGCACTAAGTGTTACTGCTGCTGACCCCTGAACTCTGCATTACTGACCCCTGGCCTCTCCATTACTTACTATTGACTCCTGAACCCTACGTTACTTACTACTGACCCCTGACCTCCGCATTAAATACCTCTGAACTCAGTGTTACAGACCTTTGAACTATACATCACTTACTACTGACCTCTAAACTCTGCATTGAAGTCTGCGCTATATACTGCTTACTTCTGAATTCAGCATTACTACTGACCTCTGAACTCTGTGTTACTTACTACTAATCTCTCAACTCTATGTTACTCTCTTCTGTCTTCTGCTTTGCGTTGACCTCTGTGTTACATACTAGCGACCTCTGAACTCTGCATTACTTTCTCCTGATGTCTGCACTCTACTGCTATTTACTACTGACTTCTGAACTCTATGTTAAACACTACTGACCTCTGCATTTCTACTGTCCTCTGTGTTATCTACTTCTGACCAAACTCTGTGCTACTTATTATTTACCTCTGAACTCTACATTACTTAAAACTGGCCCTGCACATTGCATTATGTACTACTGACCTCTGAATTCTTCATTAGTTAAACCTGGCTCTACGCTGTGCATTATGCAAAAAAGAAAAATGCGATCTACCCACCATCGCATTGACAAACCTCCATCCCTATAATACATATGTAAAATATATATAAAAAATTGGGAGGACAAAAAGAGAGAGAGTGGGACTTTAAATGAGGGATGTCACTGCAGACAAGGGTTGCAGAGTATATATATATAATATTTTATTAAACAAATACAAGTACATTATGGACATTCCACAGTCAAGGGATACATAGTACATAATAAGTAGGAAGGTGATATACCATATGCAAAGCAACCCAGTCATATAGATATACACATGAACCATACACATGTATAATATTTCAGTATAAACGTTTTAAACACAGGCCAGTAAAATTAAAGAATAATAAGCCGATCTTGTCAGGGCACCCTAAAAACTCTACGTGTTTCATGGTTCTCTACCATTCATCAGGAGTTAGGTGCATATGCAAGAAAGACGGCTGGACGTGCCCAGTTGATATCAGGTGGATGAGGAGCCCCGGACAAAACGTCTGCCCCGGGGCTGAGGTGGGGGTCCCCAACGCAATGTGAAGGAGCCCAATGGCAGCCCGGGTCGACATGACATAGCCCATGCGGAGAGAATGTGTGAATCTCCTTGGTGGACTGTGTCTGATACCTCTCTAATGGTGGCCTCATGTCCCACTTTCTCTCTTTTTGCTGTGCATTATGCACTATTGACCTTTGAACTCTGCACTACTTACTACTGACATCTGCACTCAAAGCCCCTCATCATACCTGACCAGTCTATGGTGAACATCATTATGTCCCCCCTATGACTGCATATTGTCATGATTACATGTTTGTTGCTCATGTATTGTCATTACTATCCATTTACCGCCCATTTATTCTAACAATTGCAGAATAAAAAATGTGGGTGGTTATGGCCTTGGGACCCAGGGAACTTACCAACAGATGCTGGGGGGTTGTATTGGGAGGATAGGGGAATTTTTGTTTGGGAGGTACTCTGTGCATTACAAGGAATCCTTGTACTGTGGAAGCACCCTACACTATGAGGAACTCTTGAAATCAGACTTACTGAGATGCTGTAAATGCTGGGGGGGTGATATCACTTCCGCAGCATTTACAATCAGGGCCGTCTTTAACGCAAGGCAAAAGGGGCAGCTGCCCAGGGCCCTGTCATTGTGGGGGGCCCAAAGCAGCTGCCCCTTGAGCCCCTTGTTATGGGGAATCCTGGACCAGTAGTGGCAGGAGCAGTGAGAAACGAGAGCCTGGGAGCGAGAAGAGCTCCCTGACCACCAGAGAGGTGAGGATTTGGAGCAGCAGGTGCAACCCCGATGTGGCGGCGCCACCAAGAGGCTGGATTGCTCCTCTCCAAGCTCTGACAGCGGCCCAGGGATACGCAGATCAGGGGCCCCTGAGGACAGAACACCGGTGGGAGGTGCATGCAGCCCAAGGGACTGCTACCCTGCTCTCCTCTCCAAGCTTCGGAGCACTGGCGGATTGGGCCCCCCAGGACCTTCGGGAGCCGCATGCAGCCAGTGACTCCTACCCTGCTCTTCTCTCCTCTCCAAACTCCAATAGTGGCCCGGAGCACAGGCAGGTCGGGGGTCCATGAACACAGAACACCGACGGGAGGTGCATGCAGCCCAAGGGACTGCTACCCTGCTCTCCTATCCACACTCCATAGCATAGGCGGATCAGGTCCCCCCCCAGGACCAGTGGTAGCTGCATGCAGCAAGGGACAGTCCGTGTTCTAAGAAGAAGCCGCTGAAAGGAGCTGAGCACCCCTATCCTCACCACCCAGAAGGAGAAGAGCCCTGCCCGCTGATGGCCATAGTGAACGTCCTATGGAAGGAGGTACCAGGTAGCATCATACACACCAATACACAGACATGGGACAGGGGGTGCACAGAAGGCACTGCAGACTATTATCCCCTCTCTCTCGCACCCCAATCCCCCCTCACTCTCTCTCTCACCCCCAATCCCCCCTCTCTCATCCCCTTTCTCTCTCTCACCCCCAATCCCCCCTCTTTCATCCTCAATCCCCCCTCTCTTTTCCCTTCTCTCCCATCCCCAATCCCCCCTCTTCCCATCGTATGCAGGCAGGGGAACTTAGTGGACACTGACTGACAGGTGACAGCAAGTCACTGATCCCATCTCCACCTAGCACTGCCATTGATCACATCCACCCCAAGCACCGCAACTGATTCCCCCCAAGGACTGTCACTGACCCCTCCTCCCCCCAAGCACTGCCACTGATCCCATCCCCCTTCTCTCCCTCCAAGCACTGCCACTTATTCCATCCCCACCAGCACTGTTTTCACTTATCCCACCCCCTATGCCACTGATCCCATCAACTCCCCAGCACTGACCACACCCTCCAACCCCCCCTCCGCACTGCCACTGATACCATTCCACCCCTTACCACTGCCACTGCTCACACCCCCCCCCCTAGCCCCAGCAACCAATGGGTGAGCGGTAATGATGTGCAGTAACCTCTAGCAACCAAAACCAATTAGCAAGAAGAAATTATGTGCTGTAACTTCTAGCAACTAATCACTGAGTGGTAATGTTATGCTTTAACCTCTTGCAGCCAATCATAATTGCTGCCTGATCTGCTGCACTGAACTGATTTGGAGTTTAGCTGCTATTTACTGTATGTCTCAAAGCAGGAGGAGAGCAAAATTACATGGGGGGGGGGCAAAGAAAATGTTTGCCCAGGGTCCAATCAATACTAAAGACGGCCATGTTTACAATCCTGCAAGAACACAGTAGCTCTCTTAAAATTAATTTGGTTTTTCATCGAATACTCCTGCATGGAAGGAAGTAGCTTGCAGCCTTATTTGATACTTAAGAAAGATGGTGCAGCATTCACAAAAATAGGGAGCATGTATGAGTTTCCCTACAGTTCCACTTGAAGCCCCAGGTAGTACCTGAACCATGGACTTCAGTTACCTTTATTGGTACCTTTGAAAACACCTAAAGAAACACTCATATTTTGCCTAATTGAGAGCAAAGTGCCAGTGTCTTTGGATAGCCTACGACCCCAGTCAAGCATATGCATTTTCCCACACTCCTTTATCTCTCCCTCAGCACTCATATACAGCACCCTCACTATAAATCACCATTAACTATGGATGTAGTAAAAAGGAACTATATTAGTACTATTCACAATTAGCACTGACACCGTCAATGTAGCACATTGGCAATTGATTACAATCTTTCCCAGCTTAAGCATAGACATTGGCGTTATTTATTACATATGGCACCACTTTGTGGTTTAACAAGGGAAAAAGTAAGGCCACATATGGAATTCACAAGTAAATTATCCTGTAAATGATCCATAGCATGTTAAGAGATTAGTATTTTCTACTAATAATTAATGTAGATGTCTTACAGTGATATGTATTAAACAGATGTGGTTGTCTAGAATTCAGACAAATGTGATGTGCATATACATGTTATCTATGATGTTGTCAAAAATGATTAGGGTGGCAGGAAGATGGTTCTAAAAGACGTATAAAAGCAAAGTTAGCAAATAATGTGTAAATAATTCTTGCAGTACACATTTTTAGGCCCACTGGGTTAAAGTATATCTCCAGTTTGCTGACAAAAAAACAATCCCTTCCTTGTGAACTATATACATTGCAAATATTTGAGGATTTATACTTTGCTCTGTTCTTATGAAATTGATATTTGGCTTAACATGTCTTTCTCAAATTGACTGTAGTACTCAGATGATCTGCTGTCATTATCATGGCTGAATATTCTCAGTGTTATAATAAGAAAAAAAAGTAGTATGTTCATTCCTTTAGCTGATAAAATGTCTCTTGCAGGGGGTATTTTAATATGCTTTTATCTCTCTGCAGACTTCTAGAAAAAGCTAAGAGCCAATCACACAAGCAGGTCATAAATATCTGAAGGTGTTCTATGTGGAAACAGTGTAGAGAATGCCATTTGCCATATTGTCTGGCTATTAAAATAAACTAGCACTATTGTTTTCGAAGTCCTGCGCCAAACCAATATAAAGAAAAGCAGGATGCGAGTCACAGTGTTGCATGTGGGATGTTGGATAGTAGGCCGTTCCAAGTTACGTTGGAGAGGGGTCAGAAACATAATGGAATTTTTAAAATCATGGACACCTCTTTTAAAAAACAATCCAACTTCAACACATCAGCTTCAATAAAAGGCCACGATTGTGACATCCACATAAAGCTTTCTTTTTAATAATATGCCTAAAGGAGACCATGCATATCAGGGAATTGTTGGATGTGCTTGCCTAGTCCAAGCACTAAGCGGGCCAGGACAAGGGGTGGGCAGAAGGGATGACTGCCCTGGCCACAGAGTGTATTGTAAGAATCGGGGCAGCGCAAGTTCCCTTCTACTATAAGGCTGAGAGTAGTAGTGACTTCAGTATCACTACTTCTGTCAGGCCAGTGCTGAAAGCAGCAAGGAGAGGAGAAGGTGCGTTTTGTGCTCTCTCAACCCCCCCTCCTCATAAGCTTGCACATAATACAAGGGGGGGGGGGGGGCAATTTGGCATATTTGCCGTGGATGATCTCTGTTTGTGCCCTTACAGTTCTCATATCTGGGCCCTCTCTCAAAAACCTGCTTGGTATGTACACAAAAACTGCAAAGCTGAAAGGAGATCCATATTCTCCCAATATCTCCCAGTTCTACCAGGTTGAAGAGGACTGGGGATTTCTCCTCCAGCAACTATTGGTTCTTGCTATACTTTTAACTACAAGATATTTGTAGGGCAAATTGTTATAAAATAGTGTGGATCCTCACCAGTAGTTGGCCGAGGCCTATGCTGAGATGCAATCTGACTGTACTACCTTCCTTACATCTCCTAACAACTATGAATAGCAAGGATCTGCATGACTATATATAAATTGTATATATAGCACAGTGGTGTAGTGGGTAGCACTTTCGCCTAGCAGTAAAAGGGTCGCTGGTTCGAATCCCGATCACGACACTACCTGCCTGGAGTTTGCATGTTCTCCCTGTGCCTGCGTGGGTTTCCTCCGGGTACTCCGGTTTCCTCCCACACTCCAAAGACATGCTGTGAGGTTAATTAGATCCTGTCTAAATTGGCCCTAGTATATGTATGAATGTGAGTTAGGGACCTTAGATTGTAAGCTCCTTGAGGGTAGGGACTGATGTGAATGTACAATGTATATGTAAAGCGCTGCGTAAATTGACGGCGCTATATAAGTACCTGAAATAAATAAATAAATAAATATATAGTGTAGACAGGTACATATGTTGCATGGTTTGGTAAATCTAAAGGAGCTTGTACAAAGATTGTATAGTCAAATTTGAATGTGCATGATAAGTTTGCAGAATACCTCTAGAACACTCTCTCATCACAACCCTTTGATTTACCTCACAGGACAGACAGCGTTTGGTCAAGGTCTTAGGCATAAGATCAAGACAAGAGGCAGAGAAATTAGGACAGGAACTAGATGTTGGGTCAAGGCTATAACCAAGGCAGCAGAGAAACATTTGCAAGGCGGATCCTGCAGGTGCACGTAGATCGGTAAGGATATAAAATTCCAACATATAGACCAGGAAACACAGATAAGGATACAGGTACCTTACACTTAGACACAGACACACTGGGGTTACTGTACCAAAGCTGAAGACCACAAAATCTGCTGCGGCTCTGCATAGAAACCTATCAGCTTCCAGGTTGTCTTGTCAAAGCTTAATTAAAGTTAGAAGCTGATTGGCAACCATGCACAGATTTTTCACTCTCTGGTTTTAGTATATCAAACCCGCTGTACTGAGTTGAATTTAAGCTTGCCAGCTGATGAAATCAGCATTTTAACTTGCTATTGTACAGTTCCCTATTTTGTCCTTCAGATCGGAGAACCTGGCAACAACATATCTGAATCAAATGGATTCAATTTTTCATGGGAGGCGACTGTGGGCACAGAGGTACCAGAAGCTGCCCATGAGAGGTGAGTGCAGGCCACTATATAGTTACACTGATTAGAAGAACCTTTAAATTACCTTTTTTAAAAAAAAAATAACGTCTTTTTGGGCTATTTTTCAGAGTACAACCCATTGCAACAGGGAAGAATGAGAATAAAAAAGAATTGACATTACATTGTTAATACATTTGGCATGATGTCTTTACCTCCCATGATTGTATCAATTTGTGTATTGATTGCGCTCTTCTCCAGCAAATATTTAGGACTTAGTCAGCACCTAAAAAGCTCATTAGCATCAGCATTTACAGCATTTACATTAAAATGAAACATAATCACTGCTTCAGCCTGATTAGAAAAAATGTTCTCATAATACAAAGCTAACAAAGACACTATTCCACCAAGCTCTGCCAAGTGGATAAAGAATTAATTCTTAAAAAACCTACACTAATTAGCCATTGGTTTTCAGTTCTCTTCCCAGGTTACCTCAACTGGGCCATGTTTAGGAATAAACACTCGCAGTCCTATTTCAAATACAAACTACACGTAAGTGCATTTTCATGTTTGTTTGCTGAATTTACAAAAATAAAAGCACCAATATTTTAAAACCTTAGTTGGGCTGTCTCCAAAAATCCTTTTTTTGAATGGATTGAATCCAGACCGGAAGACTCAGAACATACAGAGCCTGACACAGCCACTGCTGTACAGAAGAGGGACTTGAGGATTGCTCTTCTTTTAAGTGGAAGTGCCATACATATACCCATCTCACGGTGCAATGCCAAATGGTGATAAAGAAAATGTTTCAAGATGTACAGATGGTTCCAAAATGAACAGCTTGAAATAAAGAATTTACATTGCATCAAGTGATAAAAAGACGACGGCTGAAATAATAGTAATTGTATTACATTTCTATACATATGTATGCATAAAAAAGACAATTCTTATTTTTGATCTACTCTCACAGTGACACAAAAGAGAACAGTGACATTGCAGTTGCTGACACATTTTAATAATTTCTTCTGCTTTACGCAATTACAGATGCACATTTAGAAATAAATAAATAAAAAAGTTTACTTAACCACTTCAGCCCCGGAAGGATTTCTCACTTTAGGACCAGAGCACTTTTTGTGATTCGGCACTGCGTCGCTTTAACTGACAATTGTGCGGTCGTGCGACGTTGTACCCAAACGAAATTTGCGTCCTTTTTTCCCCACAAATAGAACTTTCTTTTGGTAGTATTTGATCACTTCTGCGTCGTTTCTGATTGCCGCTATAAACAAAAGAAGAGCGACAATTTTGCAAAAAAAACCCAAGTTTATTACTTTTTGATAAAATACAAATCCAAAAAAAAAATATAAATTTTTTTTTTCCATCGGTTTTGGCTGATTTATATTCTTCCTCATATTTTTGGTAAAAAAAAATCGCAATCTGCGTTTATTGATTGGTTTGCGCAAAAGTTGCCGCATTTACGGATGATGAGAATTCATTTCTGGGGTTTTTATTTTTTATGTTTTTTACTAGTAATGGCGGCGATCTGCGATTATTAGCGATACTGCGATATTGCAGCGGACATGTCGGAACATTTTGACACTTTTTTTGGGACCATTGGCATTTATACAGCAATCAGTGCTATAAAAATGCACTGATTACTGTATAAATGCCATTGACAGTGAAGGGGTTAACCTGCAGGGGGCGCTCTAAGGGTTAACTGTGTTCCCTGGGCGTGTTCTAACTGTGTGTGGGCTGCCCTGGCTGGGGAAAGGGGATGATCACAGCTTCCATATACAGGAAGGCTGTGATCATCGCCCTTCCCCCTTCAACAGAACGGAGATCCGTGTTTACATACACGGACCTCCGTTCTTTCAGTGCGGGGGAGCCATCGCGGGTAGCCGGCGGCGATCGAGTCCGCCGCACCCACTCCCTGGCTCCCCCAACCACAATGAGCGCGCGGGCGCACCTCCGGCAGCGCGCGCGCCTCTCGCAGGGCGCGCACGCTCACAATGCTAGTTATCGCGGCCGCCGTCCATTGCTGTCTGTGCCTCCGTTAGGGAGATTCACCCTCTCTATTCATCCTGTCTACCATTAGTATTGAACGTGAAAGCAAAATCACAAATTTTGGGTTTTCCCTGGAAAAGTAATACTGTAAATCTTCTAATGGAGACACTAGTCTTGGTGACATGGGGGTCCCCAAGGAATTCTCTTAATTTGCATGGATATCCTCTCACTTCCTGTTTGGCTATGGTATAGGAAGTGGAGGGAAATCTCCACAATGGGACACAGATGGCAAAAAAATCTGATGGGTTATAACCCTCTCTTACTCTATCAAAAAAAAAATGCCTATAGTTCTACTTTAAAGTTTAACTACTTCCCATCCGCCCACCATCAAATGACGGCGGAGCAGTGTGGCTCTCGTTCTGGGACGATGTCATATAACGGCACCCAGTTTAGCCGTGATCGCACGCCCCAGTTTATATATATATATATATAAGGACTGATCCTATATGGCATACCCTTATGAACTCTACAGATTACTAACCACACGTAGTGACCTATTATATCACCCTTAGCTGGGTTGATTTTCCATCACAGCCCAAATAATTTATCAAATTGTCGGCCACACAGGGCGACATTGTCCACATGTGGCCTGGACTTCTGCATATCCATTAGAAGATCTCTTAATGGACTTTGAATAACAACTCATTTCAAACCAATCCTGAAACATACCTTACCAAAGAATCCCCTTTAAGGACTCTTCAGTAATATTCAACTATGAGTTACAGGTTACCACTTTACAATATGGAGGAGGCAATGTTATATATTTTTTGATCTAGTTGATATAGACTTTACCCCCCATTGGGGCACATACATTTATGAACATGTGCTAATACCTTTGTTTTTCTTTTTTTCTTCCTTTCATTCTTTGGGAGAGGAGGCTGTTTATACAACTTTCCTGCAGCTGCCATAATTGTGTGTGTTTTTTAATAATTGGCCAATTATGCATTTATTAGACAGATAATGGGTTTTGTATTGTTTAGATATTTGTGTCAAATAAAGCTTTCCTGGACCTCCTCATGTCAGCCTACTATGGGTCAGCTCCGCCCCCTCTGACCCCTTTAGGACAACCTCTTTCCAAGCCTATAAGAGACGGCTGTCTGCCCGTATGCAGTGTTCTTTTTCCATCCTCGCTCCGGACGCCTCTTAAGAAAAATAGATATATTCATACACACAAGCAAGAAGAAGCACGGTAGGAGACTTTCTGCGAAACCTTGTAATGTCCATGCGATCCTGCTCAGGTTCATGCACTCTCCTGAGTTTAGTAGACCCCCTGTCTGGGTTGTAAATCTCCCTTTGTGGGGTACCCTTGGTGCTGGGTCTCAGTTAGCAGTATAAATTACTGCATGTGTACACCGGCCTCTAGAGAGTGGTTAAATACTGCTGGTTTGGGCTGTGTGGCGAATTGATGAAACAGCAGGCAGGCTGAGGCTTGTAGTTCCACAGGAACTCTCAGGAGGTTGCTGAGAGTGGCCACTTTCTGGTATGATAGGAACGCCCTCTCCCATGCTTGGGTTCCTGCTTCCCTGTTGTGATTACAACACCTGTGGCCCCAGCTTGTCTCATAATCACTGCCTCTGTGCTGAGTGATGTGGGATCTCAACATGGCTGCTGCCTTGAGTTGCTGGATAGATCTCTGGCTGGCTGTCTGTGTGTTTCCAGGTATCCTGGGTCCTCCTGCCTGCCTCTATAGCACTGAAGAATGCATGGAAAGGTTTGCTATTTTTAATTTTTATTTTTTTTTTGTGTGTTTTTGTTTTTGGTGGTTTTTTGTTTTTAAAAGAGTGCATTCTTCTTCTCTACACTGAGAGAAGACCCAGATGCGGGATAAACGCCCGCAGGGAAGTACTAAAGAGTCGCATCACCCACAAAGAAAGAAGCACTCAAAGCGTGATAAGTCGGGTCAGAGGAGTGGTCGGCGGCGGGATAAAATCCCTGTGCAACGCCACTCGAGATCACCCTCACCGGTGCCTCATTGCAGTGCCTTGAGCCCAGGCTGTTGCTACACCAGAATGCGACCACTAAGCACTAGCATGTGCATAAGCAAAGGCGCAGATCCTCTTCATCTTCTGGAAGGGCCTCCGCCCGGGAAGAGGAGAAGGCCTGCTGGGCATGCGGGGCAAACTCACTACCGGGGAGGTGTGCATGCTTTTCTTGCTTGAAGGAAGCCACGCGTGATAATGCAAGGTGCATGTGGCTGTAGCTCAGAGGGTAAATGCACTAGTTGTGTTAATGTGAATTTATGCAGCTGTAAGTGCAAATCCCATGTGTGCTGTGCTTGGATTGAAGCTACAGGTGACTGGCCTGTTGGCTGCAAGAGGTACTACCCGGCATAACTTCCATCCTCATCTGCTTCAGAATGAGAGCCAGGTGTGACATATCGCTACAGTTCAGATTAACATTCAGAGGATTCTGAGTCAGATCTGTAACCAGACACTCATGCATTCGATTTTTCCGTGATTCCTTCCTTGGGCCTGATTCACACCCGTGCGTTTTTGATCCATCTTGCAGGATTTGCACTACAGTCTATTTGGTGTTGTTTCCTATGGTACATGTGTTGTGGTGTGGGTCTGCGGGATGCGGGGGATGCTGGAGATGCATGGGTGTGAGTCGGGCCTAAGACCCCTTTCTCTCTGAGGCGCTTTTTAGGCGCTTTCACGCAAAAACCTATTTCTATTAAAATCAATGAATGCTTTCACACTGGGGCCATGCGCTGGCAGGGTGGGGGAAATACACACCTCTCCATTGAAATGAATGGAAAGCTCTTCAAAAGCACCTGAAAAGCTCTTCAAAAGCGCTCAGTGTTTTGCGGACTTGAAAAGGTCACTCCTGTCCTTCCCATTAATTTTTTGAAATACAGGAAATAATGGAAGATGAATGGGCAAAACCCGATAAAAGATTGAACGTCCACAGCTGGGTCTCAAAGTTGTACCCTTTCCTCTCTAAGGATGCAGAGCTTTGGGATTCCACGCCTAAGGTGGATGCCTCATTACAGAGACTAGCTCGCCATATCACTTTGCCTCTAGATGACTCAGTATCCTTCCGATCCGATGGATTGTAGGATAGATAAAGATCTCAAAAGAATGTACATGGTAGCAGGAGCGGCTTGCAGGCCGGCTATTGCACTTACCTCAGTGGCGGCAGCCTGAAAGGTGTGCATTGCGTGGTTAGAGGCCAGTTCTTTGGGTTAGGTGATGGGAGATGAAAGTTCCTCCCTTTGCAGCCCATTAAGATCACAGTGTATTTTCTAGCAGAAGTAGCAGTGGACCAGGTCAGGATGACAGTTGATGGCTCATTCTGTGACGGCACGCAGAGCCCTATGGCTGAAGCATTGGTCAGCGGATAGTGCTTCCAAGCACAGCCTTTGCTCAGTCCCTTTCGATGGGAAATTTATTGGCAAGACCTTGGAGATCTAAAGAGGGTTTCGGGGAAGCTTCCTCATACCAACCGGGGCGACCGTTCTTTAGGCAGTGCAAGGGGCAGGGTCCAGCCTTTCCCAAGTGGCCCCCATCCAGACTTCCCAAGTGGGAGCAGACTGTCTTACTTTGGAGAGGTCTGGGCGGAAGAAGTTCAAGATGCCTGGGTCTTGGACATCATTCAAAGAGTATATCGCCTAGAATTCAAGGAAAGACCTCCCTAGTCTCATTCTGTGGAGACCCGGATTCCTACTTGTCCAGAGAAAAGGGGCTTTATTAATGTAGGTAAATAATTTATTGGCATCTCAAGCAATCCTGCCAGTTCTGGAGCATGAGAAGGGAGAAGGATTCTATTCTCCTCTGTTCTCGGTAAGATCCTCAGGAGGATTCAGGCCGGTCCTGTACTTAAAAGCCCTGAATGCCTTCATGAAAGTCCCTCCATTCAGAATGGAGTTCTTGCAAGCCATCATTGTCCATTGTGGAGAAGGGAGATTTGCTAGCGTCAATAGACCTAGCGGGTGCCTACCTACGTATGCCCATAAGTGCATCACACCATCGCTTCAATTTCCAATTTTGTTGTCTGCCATTCGGGCTCTGCACAGCTCCAAGAACATTTTCAAAAGTTTTGGCAGTGGTCATCTATATATAAAGCCTGTTGTCACTTCTCTGCAGGAAAGAGCTGGGATCTGAGGTTTCCCTCAGTCTCTAACATATTGGAATGTCTCCAGGAAAGTCTGGGCAAGGGTTTAGCGTATAGCTCCTTAGAAAGTTCAAGTCTGCCCTGTCAGCTATGTTGAACAAAGATGGGCCTTGGATCCTCTAGTGATGCGTTTCTTAAAGGCAGCAATAAAGATCGGAAGATTTATTGGAGACCTGAAGTGGGTCCTGCCTTTAGTTCTAAAAGCCTTAGTAGCACCTCCTATTGGTCCGGTGTCTTCATGCTCTTTGTCTCAGTGCAATTTTATGATGACAATGGCATCAGCCAGATGAGTGTCTGAACTGTGTGCTTTCTCAGCCAGGGAGCCATATTGCCTAATACTCCAAGATGAAATAGCACTCAGACCGGTCCCAAGCTTTTTCCCAAAAGTAGCTTCAGCTTTGCATATGAATTGGGAATCAGTCTTATCTGCTTTCCCGGATAGTAACCTGAAAGACGAATGGACTAGGCTGGATCTAATGCAGGTCTTATCAATATACCTAGAGCGAACTAAGGATTTCTGGAAATAAGATCAGTGCTTCATCTTTCCCAGGCCCTGCAGGAAAGGCTTGGAAATGCCACCTAGAATGGTGTCTTCATAGATCGTAAAAACGATGCAGATGGCATGTAGAGAGTCGGGATATTCTCAGCCATTGAAGGTCAAAGCGCATTCTATGAGAGGCAGGGCAGATTCCTGTGCATCATATGCTAAGGTGTCAGCAGAAGCAGTGTGCAGGGCAGCTAGCTGGAGTGCACCTAATACTTTCATTCAGCACTACAGAGTGAATGTAACTCTGACGGCATTGGAAGCTTTTGGGTCTACTGCTCTGTCGGCGGCTGTCAGCCATTAAAATAATTGATATCTGTTTTATGATTCTGGTTATTTGTGTCTTTCCCTCCCCTTATGTGGTTGATTGCTTAATTATGTCCCATAGTAGGCTGACATAAGGAGGTCCAAGAATAGGGAAAATTGTTTTCATACTTAACCGTAATTTTCCTTTCCTGGATCCTCCTCAAGTCAGCTGAGGAATTCCCACCCAAAGTCTGTCGCGAGGTGGGTAAACTGAACACTGCATATGGGCAGACAGCCGTCTCTTCTAGGCTTGGAAAAAGGTTGTCCTGAAGGGGTCAGAGGGGGCGGAGCTGACCCAAAGTAGGCTGACATGACAAGGATCCAGGAAAGGAAAATTACGGTTAAGTATGAAAACAATTTTCCCTAATTTTCTACATTACCATATGTGTCAGATCACCAGGTCCTTTTACATTTACTTTTATGGATACAGCACACAGTGTGTATATTTGAGTTCGAGCTCAGTCAGGTTTTTACGTCTCTTTTTTCTGATCTTCATACACGAACGCACTGATAGCTCCCTCTTAACAGAACTTAATTCAAGTTCACCCTTTATAGAATATTTTTTTTCTCCCATTCTGTCTTGAGGACACATTTTATCTTTTTTTTTGTCTGAGATTTAATGGTGTCAGGAAGGTGTAGGAAGCTGTTCAACTTATATGCAGGCACCAAAATGTAACTGCAGCAATGTTGTTCCCTATACCTGCTTGCTGGACTATCAGGGAAAACCTGGTTCCCAACTGTGTACAGATCTTTTTGGAGGCATAGACTCTTTGCCATGAGACAATGGGGAAGATTTAATAAAACCAGTGCGCACAGAATCTGGTGCAGCTCTGCATAGTAACCAATCAGCATCCAAAGGTTTTTGTCAAAGCTTAACTGAACAAGCTTAAGTTAGAAGCTGATTGGCTACCATGCACATCTGCACCAGATTTTGCACTCACCAGTTTTAGTAAATCAACCCCAATCTCTAGAGATATTTTTGACTTGAGGGATGACCTTTGTGAATAAATTTTGAGATTGACTCTACATACTAATATTAATCTGAAGAAATGAAAGTCAATCCAGGAAACAGGTCCGAAAAGTGAAAACTTGTATATATATTTAATGTCTTCAATTGTGATAAATGTAACTATGTATGAATTATGTAATAATAATATTAATATTACCATGAAAGACACCATCCTAACAATGTAGTGGGAAATGTATTTTTGAGAACTGTAATCGCTTTTAGCAAGAACTAAATTAACAGTTTTTATTTTCTAAAGAGGAAGTAAACCCAGATTGGGTTTACTACCTCAATATAACCCTGTAATGTAGAAGCATAATGGGCTACTATGCATCGCATACTAGCCCAGTATGTGCCACTTACCTGGAAACGAAGCCTGCGATGTCCAGCGCTGTGCTGGCCACATCCATCCTTAGCCCCTCTTTCTTTCGGGGCCACAACTCTGGTGCTGTGACTGGCCAGAGTCACGTGACATCACTCCCTCGCATGCGCGCCAGTCACGGCACAGGGTCAGTGGAGAAACGGCACGGAGGCCGTTTCTTCACTGCGCATGTGCCGACATGAAGTCGGCACATGCAAAACACTTCATATCTCCTGAACCATGCAGGTTTGGGAGATATGCAGGGCACCTACAGGTAAGTCTTATTCTAGGCTTATCTGTAGATTAAAGTGGTTGTCACAGGTTGACAACCACTTTAATATGCATTTTTGCAACTACAACTGCCTTGAATGTGACTGTTTTGTGAAACAGTTAAATCAATGGGTTTAGTTCTACTTTAAACACCTCTTTTTGAAGGAGAATCATAGGCGTGCGCACAGGGTGTGCCCAGGCACCCTGTGCAGAATAGATTTCTGCTACTGCCCTAGCTCTCACCTCTCCCCCCCTCCCCCGCAGCGCTGCTGGCTTCCCTCCTCTTCTCCCTGCTGTTGCTGCGGGGATGGTTTAGGATGAATGGGGGAAGGGGCTGGTAAATATGTAATTTACTGGCCCCTTCCCTTTCTGAATGAACACAGTGAGTGATCAATAGTGTGTGTTTGAGCTTTGGGGTGCACACCTAAATGCAATAGGCTGCACACACCTATGAGGAGAATACATTCAGTTTAGCTAATCTTTTCCCATAGCTGAAGTCCTTCATGCCTCTTATCAGTTTGGTTGCCCTTCTTTGCAGTTTCTGTAGTTTCCCTCGTCGTTGTCGTCCCTCTTCTCCTCCCTTCGGTCGTCGCGACGCCCCCTCCCCCCCTCTCCACTCTCGATCCCGTCATCGTCTTTAGATAAGACGTGTCCCACGGACCCGTGTGGGACACGCGTGCGG
>BLSH010363131.1:153578-168884 GCA_018402905.1 Glandirana rugosa
TGCTGTGCCCCAGTGCAAATGTCTTCTTTTACGTCCTAGTATCACAGGAGACTCAGATAGCAGCTGTCGTCCAAATCTTGTGAGGAGGGACTGGAAGAGCTACCAATTTGCTCTGTGTATGTCTATGGATGCATGTAGCCTGGTGTGGGAGCACACGGCTTGCTGATGGGGCACTTGTAGTAGAGGAGGAGTGAATAGGGCTTGAGGGAGACTCCAGAAGAGGAGATAAGAGACCACTCTGTGCAATACCATAGCACAGAACAGGTAAGTACAAAATCTTTTTTATTTTAGGAAAAAAAAGCAAGGCTTTTCAACCACTTTAAGTCCAACGAGGCTTATGCTATCTCTTGGCCTTATCTCTTTTATTTACTATTTACATTTTTGAGCACTTGGAGTAAAGTTAGAAACAATGGCTTTGAAATACAGACATCAGACCTTTGGGGACACATGGATAAAAGCCATCTGGTTTATTTCATCCTAATTCAAACTAACCATTTATGGACCATATCAATTTTGAGACCATGTGGTTCATTTGAGGCTGTGCCAATGCTATCCCCATTATGGAGTTGAGCTCCAGGGTTTTCCTTTATACACACAGAGCTGAAGAAGGTGTTTAATATATTTGCCTTCTCTTCACCCCTAGTCACCAACTTTGAATTATCATGCAAGAGGCCTACATGCTCAGACCTGACTATTTTTATTAATTTATTTATTTCAGGTACTTATATAGCACTGTCAATTTACATAGCGCCTTACATATATATTGTACATTCACATCAGTTCCTACCCTCAAGGAGCTTACAATCTAAGGTCCCTAACTCACATTCATATACTAGGGCCAATTTAGACAGGATCTAATTTACCTACCAGCATGTCTTTGGAGTGTGGGAGGAAACCAGAGTACCTGGAGGAAACCCACGCAGGCACAGGGAGAACATGCAAGCTCTAAGCAGGTAGTGTCATGGTTGGGATTCTAACCAGCGACCCTTTTGCTGCCAAGCGAAAGTGTTATCCACTACACCACTGTGCCGCCTATACTATTAACATATTTCAAAAAGGTTTGGATTACACTCTTTCGCAACCTGTCATTAGTTTTAAGAAAGTGTACATTTTTAAAATTATTTTAAATGCCCTTTAATCATTCTTTATGTTTTTTTTTTTTAACCAATGAATGTAAGCCACACAAAGTTTTAATGGTAATCTTAATTTTTTTCAACTTTTTACATTTTTTTATGAACTTATATTAATCCCGATTGGAATATAAGTAATACGTATATAAGACAAGATCTGATGTACACTTATACTAATTCTGACTGCTGATATACTGTACTTTATGAAAGACCACAAAAATCTCACTTTCTAGATAATAACTCTGGTGTTACTTCCAACATTGGGGTTGATTTACTAAAGCTGGAGAGTGCAAAATCTGGTGCAGCTCTGCATAGAAACCAATCAGCTTTCAGGTTTTATTGTCAAAACTTAATTGAGCAAGCTGAATTTAGAAGCTGATTGGCTACCATGCACAACTGCACCAAATTTTGCACTATTTAGCTTTAGTAAATCAACCCCATTGTGTCTCTGGAAGCTCAGTGCTTGCCCTTGTGAACATTTGCTACACACAAAACACATTAAAAACATGAAACCAACAGATATTGCCTAGTTTAGATTTAATTGGGTGATACAAACCGCTGTCATCTTGTTGGATTGGCCCTTTTAGAGACAGTGCACAGTGTATATTACAATACGCATTTTTGTACAGTTTAAAATGAGTCTAATAAAATTGAGACATACATTATTATATTTCAGCTCACTATTTAAATGCAGAAAGAAATGGTATTTGTAATGCATCTGTTAATGTCATAATGATCTTGTAATGCAGATGTGCATATTAATGTTAATACCCACATCTGGGTGTGCAGGTGAAATCTTGTATTACCTACATAAATGTACGCAGACTACATGCATGGCTGAAAAGTGGTTTTCTGTGTGATGCTAGTTAAATGGAGCTAATTAGTTTTGAGTCCTCTCATACAGTATGCAAGCGGTAACTTACGTAATCATCGTCAGAGATGAGGATGGTTTTATTTTATAAGAATTTAATCTGGCTCTGTAAAAATGGTATGAATATTCATTAGTTAAAGCATTACTAAAGCAATTAAAAAAAAAATTAAATAAAATAACAAACATGCTACACTTACCTGCTTTGTGAAATTGTTTTGCACAGAGCAGCCCCGAACCTCCTCTGTGGGGTCCCCCGTCGGCACTTGTTACTTCTCCTCTTCTGTGTTTGCCTGCATAGCAAACGACTTGCTATGGGGCAGACACTGCAGGATTGCTTCCGAGCCAGGCATCTATAACACATAGCACAGCTCAGCCCCACACCCGATCCCACCTCTTGGATTTGATTGACAGCAGCAGGAGCCAATGGCCCCTGCTGCTGCATCTATGTCCAGTGAGAAGAGAAAGAAGAAAGCACTGCTGCTTTCGGGCACAGCACTGGATCAAAAATGGGCTCAGGTGAGTATTTCGGGGAGCTAGGAAGGAGCAGCATTTCAAAGATTTTTTACCTTAATGCAGAGAATGCATTAAGGTAAAAAACATTTAGCCTTTGGAACCACTTTAAAGTGTCAGTCAATAATCAGTCAGTCAGTCAACCAGCGGTGCACTGTTCCTGCCGGTCTATGAGTGTGATTACATCGAGAACAGCCCATTCACAAGACTGCTAGCGTGTGGCCAGAACCAGTCTTGCGCTTGGAGGATCAGTAGAATAGGTAAGTATATCTCCACTCTGCAAATAAAAAAGTCTTCCTTCTTCACGAAATGTTATACTTTACAGGTGAGGGCAAGTACAGTTCCTATGCAATCAATCTGAATAAATATTATGAAATATATATATATATATATATATATATATATATATATATGTATATGTGTGCAGTATTTCACAAAAGTGAGTACACCCCTCCCATTTTTGTAAATATTTTATTCTATCTTTTCATGTGACAACACTGAAGAAATGTGCTGCAATGTAAAGTAGTGAGTGTACAGCTTGTGTACATTTGCTGTCCCCTCAAAATAACTCAACACACAGCCATTAATGTCTAAACCGATGGCAACAAAAGTGAGTACACCCCTAAGTCAAAATGTGCAAATTGGGCCCAATTAGCAATTTTCCCTCCACAGTGTCATGTGACTCATTAGTGTTACAAGGTCTCAGGTGTGAATAGGGAGCAGGTGTGTTGAATTTGGTGTTATTGCTCTCACTCTCTCATACTGGTTACTGGAAGTTCAACATGGCACCTCTTGGCAAAGAACTCTGAGGATCTGAAAAAAAGAATATATATTGAATAGAGGTTTTTTATCTCTAGTACCCTATTTTACAGGAAACCTGTAAAATCAACCTTTAGACGAGAGTTTCCAAATAATATTTCTTTATTACGTAATTATTGTTGAACATAATTACGGAGAGCACACACATACATGGCCATCAGAGTATGCTCTGATTAAGCAGATTACAGACCACTCTTTTATAGGGTTTCTTATCACAATCAGCACATGTTATTGCCCAAAAGTCAGCCTATTGTTGCTCCAGTACATTCTGTGTTTACCACAGATGCAATGTTCTAAACAGTAAGAGATATTCAAACACCACCTTAACAACTTGTATAAACTTGTATAAACTAGAAGTTATAATTATATTAAGCATTATATCTCACCCATATATGAGGGTATATATGTTACTAATATTAACCACTACTAGTGTAATGAATTCTTTACTTTAAAACACTCTTATACTTCAATAATAATATTATTACTGTTACTTCTATTAGGATGTATTATCAGGATGGATGAGTCAGTAAGGATTATATTTATGCCTATACATTACTCCCTCCTTTTTATCATTACTAATCCTACGTCTTGTTCCTCACACATAAATGTGTAAAGAAAGCTCAAATCTCCACCTTGTTGCTTATTGCATCTTAATAATTGAGCTCACATCATCATTAGTAATTACAAAAACTAATAGGATGTGTAGTTTAATAGATCCACTCATGACCATTAGGAAGGTTGCAGAGAATGTCAAGATTCTCTACATTCCAACCTCCCTCTGATCACCTGTTGATCACCAGACCCACCTCCTTTTGCTCGTCATCTACTGCTGGCAAAACCTTGCAGCATGACTCTCAGAGTTGGTAACCCTGTGATGCTCTCATTACCTCCATTTCGGCCTCACAGGCATGGTTCTCCACCTTCTGCATCCTCTTGCCGCTCAGCTCCCCGTCAGCAGATGTTACAAAAGACTTCCTTTCTAACTTGCATATATATATATATATATATATATATACATATACAAAACATTTTGAAGGTAGCCTAGAACTAGATGTTAGCACTTCAATACTGCAATGCAGGAGCACAAGCCTTACTACATAACAGCAGAGTTTCTGCTATGTAGATTATGTATGTATGTATGTAGGTTTCCTCACAGGAATATACTAGTCATTTTTCAGCTTCAGTGTCCATTTATAAGTGTTTTCTGGAAAATTAGATTGTTAGCTCCTTTTGAGCAGGGAACTAAATAAAAGACTTTACATGGAAACACACAGACCATGTATCTTGCAGCTCTACATCCCCCTTGAAAAAATGTTAGGTCCGCTTTAAGTAAAAGGTCCTAGTTACTACATAGATGTGTACATATTACTTATTAGGCAAATTAGTCATATGTATATTCGAATCTCCACATGTTTGCTATGCACTACCCTTCACATTTCAAAATAATCCCAAGTGAATGATGCAATGTGAACATGTGCTCCCAAGGGCGCAAAGACACGGGAATGTTAGGAGAAGGATTAAGTGCCACAGTCTAGAGTAGAGGGTTCCTTGCAATAACAAGAACTGTGTGACTGACTGCGAATAACTTTGCCTTGACATAATGTGGAGTTACAGGTCCCCAGTGACAACTGTTGGCTCAGCATGAAAGAATGGTAAAGCTACAAATCTTGATAGAGAACAGAACTCATAGGTCTGTCTGTGCGAGCTGGGAAAACGTATTAACTCAATGTCAGGAGAACCTCCACTTATATGCTCAGCAGGTACAGACTCTTTCCCAGCCATTAGTGCAAAGGCCAATGAGCATCTTACCGACTGCTTTATGTAAGCCCTTAAGAAGATCAGCACTGATCTCTTACTAAGCAGCATGGTATGCAGAGAACTACACTTTTGCTCATGACAAAATACATAGCTACAAACATTATATAATCTGTTTCTTATCTGCATGTAGTCTAATGGCACAATGCAAAGTTGAAAGTCATTTTAGTAACCACTAGGCAGTAATTCTAAACTAGCCTTTGTCTTATATCACTTGGGAAGTGAATTGTATGCCACAGTGGCTCAGTGGGTAGTAGTACCAGGGCACACTATAAAGTTTTCATATATACAGTACACCCTTGAGTACACCCATTTTTGTAAACATTTTATTATACAGTATCTCACAAAAGTGAGTACACCCCGAACATTCTTGTAAATATGTTATTATATCTTTTTATGTGACAACACTGAAGAAATGACACTTTGCTACAATGTAAAGTAGTGAGTGTACAGCTTGTATAACAGTGTAAATTTGCTGTCCCCTCAAAATAACTCAACACACAGCCATTAATGTCTAGACCACTGACAACAAAAGTGAGTACACCCCTAAGAGAAAATGTCCAAATTGGGCCCAAAGTGTCAATATTTTGTGTAGCCACCTTGATTTTCCAGCACTGCCTTAACCCTCTTGGGCATGGGGTTCACCAGAGCTTCACAGGTTACCACGGGAGTCCTTTTCCACTCCTCCATGACGACATCACGGAGCTGGTGGATGTTAGAGACCTTGAGCTCCTCCACCTTCCGTTTGAAAATACCTCACGGATGCTCAATAGGGTTTAGGTCTGGAAACATGCTTGACCAGTCCATCACATTTACCCTCAGCTTCTTCAGCAAGGCAGTGGTTTTCTTGGAGGTGTGTTTGGAGTTGTTATCATGTTGGAATACTGCCCTGCGGACCAGTCTCAGAAGGGAGGGGATCATGCTCTACTTCAGTATGTCACAGTACATGTTGGCATTCATGGTTCCCTCTATGTTGCTCCCCAGTGCCGGAAGCACTCATGCAGAACCTGACCATGACACTCCCACCACCATGCTTGACTGTAGGCAAGACACACTTGTCTTTGTACTCCTCACCTGGTTGCCCCCACACACGCTTGACACTTTCTGAACTAAATACGTTTATCTTGGTCTCATCAGACCGCCGGGCATGGTTCCAATATCCATATGGTCTGAGCACTGAAAGGCTGACCGCCCACCCCTTCAACCTGTGCAGCAATGCTGGCAGCACTCATACGTCTATTTCCCAAAGACAACCTCTGGATATGATGCTGAGTATGTGCACTCAACTTCTTTGGTTGACCATGGCAAGGCCTGTTCTGAGTGGAATCTGTCCTGTTAAACCACTGTATGGTCTTGGCCACTGTGCTGCAGCTTGGTTTCAGGGTATTGGCAATTTTCTTATAGCCTAGGCCATTTTTATGTAGAGCAACAATTCTTTATTTTCAGATCTTCAGAGAGTTCTTTGCCATGAGGTGCCATGTTGAACTTCCAGTGACCAGTATAGGAGAGTGAGAGCGATAACACCAATTTTAACACACCTGCTCCCCATTCACACCTGAGACCTTGTAACACTAACAAGTCACATGAAATCAGGGAGGGAAAATTACTAATTGGGTCCAATTTGGACATTTTCACTAAGGGGTGTACTCACTTTTGTTGCCAGCAGTTTAGACATTAATGGCTGTGTGTTTAGTTATATTGAGGGGACAGCAAATTTACACTGTTATACAAGCTGTACATTCACTACTTTACATTGTAGCAAAGTGTCATTTCTTCAGTGTTGTCACATGAAAAGATATAATAAAATATTTACAAAATGTGAATCCCCATATTGTCCAATGACCCCATATATGAGCAGATTTTATCTGGCGGTGTACGAATGGTCTGTAGGCAGGCCCCTACTTTGGGTAGATGGTTATCCCCAAGTCTATACACCAGTAAGCAGCAGCCACCTCACTAGCTACAGTTCAAAGGTACATTTAAAGAGGAAGTAAACCCAGATGGGTTTTACTTCCTCTTTATTACCCTGCAATGTAAAAGAATAATGGGTTAGCATGCATCGCATATTAGCCCATTATGTGGCACTTACCTGCATTGGAAGACCACAATGTCCCGCGCTGCCCCCGCAGTAGGAAGCGTCCATCTTCTGCCCCTCTTCCTTCCGAGGCCGCAGACTCTGGCTCTGTGACTGGCCAGAGTCGCGTGACGTTACTCACGCGCATGCGCACGTGAGCCGCCAATCACGGCACGATCTCAGTGAAGGAATGGCCTTTTCTTCACTGCGCATGTGCCCGATGAGGGTGGGCACATCACAGTACACTGTATATCTCCTAAACCGTGCAGTAGGGATGGGCCGAACCCCCCCTCCCTCATTCGGTTTGCACCAGAACATGTGAAGAGACAAACAATTTGTGCGAACATTTGAACACCATTAAAGTCTATGGGACCCGAATATGAAAAATCAAAAGTGCTAATTTTAAAGGCTAATATGCAGCTATTGTCATAAAAAGTGTATGGGGACCTGGGTACTGCCCTAGGGGATATGTATCAATGCAAAAAAAAGTTTTTAAATCAATAGTTGTTTCAGGAGCAGTGATTTTAATAATGCTTAAAGTGAAACAATAAAAATGAAATATTCCTTTAAATAATGGGCCTGGGGGGTCCCCTTAGTATGCCTGTAAAAGGGTGCATCTCTGTGATGTTTAGAACAGTGCCACCGCAATATGACATCTGTAAAGGAAAAAATGTAATTTAAAATCGCTCACAGCTGTAATGTATTGCCGGCTCCCGGCAATATAGATAAAAATCACTGAAAAAATTTGTGTAGGGTTGTCCCCCCCCCCAGTCTGGTATGGATTTTAAGGGGAACCCTGCACCAAAAAAAAAATGTAACGTGGAAATCCCCCTCCCTCCTGAACCTTACCAGGCTACATGCCCTCAACATGGGGAGTATGGGTGCTTTGGGGCGGGGGGGGGCTACCAAAGCACCTCCTTCCAAGAAGGAACGATCTATGTATGTGGTGCGGCATTGGGTGGGACACCACAATAAAGACGTGTCCAGTTTGCTGATTCAAGGCATGGAAAAAATGAATAAACTCACTACAAGAGGAGACACATTTAACATGTTATGTAGAAAAGAGTTTTTTTTTATTTTTACTTTGGAAACTTCATTTTGGTTTATTTTATTTTATTTTAATTTATTTAATCTCTGTCTTTATTTAAGATTTTTTCCATTGTTTCAGCATTCGATAGTTGAGTAGAAGAATGATACACTATCCATAGTTACCACTGTGAATATATACAATGTCTTTTAAAGCACATGTTTGATTTTGTTACTGTTGCATTATTATTATGTTATATTGTATGACCACAAAAATATTTTTTTTCTTTTTTGATATCATTGTTTTTATGTTTGTAATTGACATTCCCAGTATGTGTTTTTTATGGGTTACTTACACAGTGTCTTTTATCATGGGGCACCAGGGGTTAATGTGCTAGCCTAAGCCAGGTCTGAGCTTTGACTCTGTGGCTTTCATGAAGGAAACTTTTTAACATTTCTTTCAGGTGTGTTTCCATTCATTCTGGTTTGATTCCATTAGGGAGGGGTTTAAAGCCGCCCTTAGTGGTTGGCTCTACCTCCCTATATATGCAGACAATCAAACAGTACCCATTAGCTATGACTAAGCATCTTGCATGACATGAAATGCGTTAGCTCTTGTCTTGTACCTCTGTACCCTTGTGATGACCGTTTGGACATACCATTTTTCACAATAAAAGGTGTTGCAACAGTGAGTGGCCGTTCAGCAATTCTTGTGATCTTCTTCATTATTGCAGAGCCAGCACCTTTGAGTACCTAGCAGGGCCAGGGGGGTGGCGTTTGGAGGACTGCATGCAGGCCTGGAGCGGTGTGGTTCTTTTACTAAAGAAATTACACTTTGCTACAATGTAAAGTAGTGAGTGTACAGCTTGTATAACAGTGTAAATTTGCTGTCCCCTCAAAATAACTCAACACACAGCCATTAATGTCTAAACTGCTGGCAACAAAAGTGAATACACCCCTAAGTGAAAATGTCTAAATTGGGCCTAATTAGCCATTTTCCCTCCCCGGTGTCATGTGACTTGTTAGTGTTACAAGGTCTCAGGTGTGAATGGGAAGCAGGTGTGTTAAATTTGGTGTTATTGCTCTTAATCTCTCATACTGGTCACTGGAAGTTCAACATGGCACCTCAGTGCAAAGAACTCTCTGAAGATCTGAAAAAAAGAATTGTTGCTCTATATAAAGATGGCCTAGGCTATAAGAAGATTACCAAGACCCTGAAACTGAGCTGCCGCACAGTGGCCAGGACCATACAATGGTTTAACAGGACAGGTTCCACTCAGAACAGGCCTCACCATGGTTGACCAAAGAGGTTGAGTGCACATGCTCAGCATCATATCCAGAGGTTGTCTTTGGGAAATAGACGTATGAGTGCTGCCAGCATTGCTGCAGAGGTTGAAGGGGTGGAGGGTCAGCCTGTGAGTGCTCAGACCATATACCGCACACTACATCAAATTGGTCTGCATGGCTGTTGTCCTAGAAGGAAGCCTCTTCTAAAGCCTGCAAACAGTTTGCTGACAACAAGCCGACTAAGGACATGGATTACTGGAACCATGTCCTGTGGTCTGATGAGACCAAGATAAACTTATTTGGTTCAGATGGTGTCAAGCATGTATACTACTGTATATATATTATACAGTATGAATCCGCAAATAGGTGCACTAGGCAGAACTTGAACTAGGCATCAACCTGAATAAACTACACTTTTGAATGCTATCTTTGTTGACACACCCCATAGAATTAATCTATTTATGGATTATTTGTGTGCATAATTTATATGGAACCAGGTAATCACAGTATAAGGCGGCATCCCCCTGCTCTCTCTCTCTCTCGCCTAGATAGGTGCTAGGATGTATATATAGCTCAGTTTAGTATAATGTGGTCTACTGCTTAACAGGGGACTGTTAGGTAAAACATAGCAGCTTTTCAGTTTAACAAGAGAGCTACAGTTGTGTAGTGAGGGTATCCTGTGTGACTCACAGTGCTGCTGCTGATTGGATCCTCTGTATCTAGGGAGCCTCTGGAAAGTTCTGGGTGAACAGGAGTGACCCATGCAGATCAGCAGCATGAATATGGATACAACTCCAGCCAATTAGAGGTGAGTGGCGCTCCTGAGCATGCTGCGTGCTGGTATTTATATTCAGTGAGCACATGGTATCTGGGTCTTTTTCCTCAGAGGAGCAGTTCAGTTGGGGAGAGGGATCTGTTGCTTCTCTCTAGCACAGGCTGACATGCGGCCTTAGGTGGGTGACCGGAGGGCCTGAACACTGAATGCTAAAACCCAAGATTCTCCTGAGAGCTGACTGAGGGAGGACACCTGTCTGGTATCAAGAAGGAAGTTCACCTGCACCAGGGCCTTGTGAGTACAGACCCCCTGAAAGGTGCAGAATTCCCCTCTGGTTCCTAGAAGTCAGCTGTTGGGTGTAGGCTAAAGGGGACACCGGCTGGTCTCTTGAAGAGCAGGGTCCACTCAATTCCTTCTATTTGCAAGGGACTTTGCTCAATTCTGTACAGTATGCTACACACATGTCCTCAAGTGTGAATAGTTCAATTTGGAGTATCCTACTATATCCCCTCTAATAGCCAAGTTCATAAGCAAAAATAAAACAACAAAAAAACACTACAACCCTGCTTATTCTTGTGTGGGTCTCTCCACACGCACAGTCCGAAACCATACTGTTATCTATAAACTTGTATGTAAATTGACCTCAGTATGCGCGTGTGTTTGTATTGACTGTGATATAAATGGGATTAACATCAGAGACAGTAATGTAAATCGCTAATGTTCCATGTGAAAATCTGTGGAATGTTGATGCTACATAAATGCTTCTAATCATTTTCTGTGTATTTCTCTTTCCTTTTCACAGGCTGTAGTTCTCTTTGTTGTATTACAGTGTGTTCCCAACATAATCCTACCAACATGTTTGATTCTGGCCATGAGCCTCCTATGACTTGGAAGCCAATCATATGGCATCTGTATATGATGCAAAAACCACTTCATATAGCACCCTTTGATTTAGGGGAGTGGCAGCCCCACTTTGAGTGCCTGCAGACTTCACCTTATCACATGAATGTAAAGGCTCAGTTTGCAGTTTGGCACCTCTGAAGGTAAAGGGTTCTATAAAAGACAAAGCTTTGGCCTGGCTGGTTTATGGTTGTGGAGAGCTAAAAAGACTGGAGAAATGCAAGGTTGATGGACAGTGCTCATGGGGATATATATCAAAATAGCCAAAAAAGCCTAAAAATAAATAAGGCCATAAATAAAGACAAAGTTTTTTTCCTTCAATGAACAGATAATGAATAAAAAGATAAAGGTAATGATAAAATGAGCCAACGATACCACTAAAGGTCCCAAGGGCATCATCTGGAAAACTAGCCTGTAGAGCATGAAGAGGCTCTAAATGCCCATGCAATGCAGAGTGGAGACCTTGTCTGGGGAGGAGGCAGAGGACGGCGTCAAAGGCACGGACGTGTATGGGGGGGGGGGGTGACGCTGCCACAAATCACGGGAAGGTGTGTGGCTACCAAGGATCCTGCAGGAATCCCATAACACCGCCTTGTAAGTGCCGGTGTTGTGTCAAAATAGCCAATTCATGGAGATCTCCAATCACGTCACTTCCGATTACTGTAAAGCATCAGTAATTGGAGATTTAGACGAGTTGCTGTTTTGACACAACACCAACAAACGTGTACACTCCGGTACATTAAGCGCTTGCTGTTTTGACAGAACAGTAGCTAAGGAGGAAAAAGTTGGCGGCCATGTTGTTGGTTTTTAATTTCGGGGGGAGACTAACAATTTCCGCTCATAATATTATGTACCGGAGTGTATACGGAAGTGACGTGATTGGAGATCTCAATGAATTGGCTATTTTGACAGAACACCAGTCACGATGGATAAGGACAACCGCCCCCCGACTAAGTACCGTAGTTGGAAGCCAGGGAAGCCGAAAGCCAGGGGAGCCAAGTCCTGTGTGTGGCTGGTGTATCTGGATGACGGACGGTGCAAGCTGGAAGTGTGAAGGAGGTGGAAGGCTAGAAACCAGTGTGGAATGTAGGCCCATCTGTGACATGTCTCGAATGCATGCGATTTGTCATAATCATGGAATAACGGAGAACAGATGTAATATATACCCAATGTAGGGGTGGTGAGTGGGCAGAGCTGTAAAGGAGTCTGAAGATGCTTGTTAACCCCTCACTGCCCATGGATGTTACAATACTTGAAGACTTAAATGCCTTCTATATAATATTTAAAAGGTTTAAAAGAGCAGCTGCTGAAATGCAAAATTGAAAAATAATAATAAAAAAAATTACAAAGTACTTGTATTATATATTATATACAAAATTCACGGCAGCGTCACCCCCATACACGCCCATGCCTCTGACCCCGGCCTTTGTGCCTCCTCCCCAGACCAAGTCTCCACTGCATGGGCATTTGGCACCCCATCATGCTCTACAGTCTAGCTTTCTGGATGATATTAACCCCTCAATGCCCTTGGGACATTTAATGGTTTTGTTGGCTCATTTTATCTTTTTATTCATTATCTGTTCATTGAAGGAATAAGGCCCCTTTCACACGGCCGTTTCGTTCAGGTCCGCCTGTCCGTTTCTCAGGCGGACCTGAATGGACGTGCCATGCACCACCACCGCTGACATCTGCCACTCTCCGATCTGCTCATGTCCCGTAAAGTCCGATGGATGGAAACCCTTTTTCCATCCGTCTGGGGATCGGATCAGATGACAACGAACGGACAGACAGTCCGTTGTCATCTGATTTCCCATAGAGGAGAGCGGGGCTCTGACAGATCCATCATCGCACAGTGAGCGGAGATGGATCTGTCATCCACCTGCTTGGCGGGGATCTGCGGATCGATCCCTGCTGAGCAAAGTGGAGCCCGCACACGGTCACGGCTATGTGAAAGCAGCCTAAAACTTTGTTTTTATTTTTGGCCTTTTTTTGGGGGGGCTTTTTTGGCTATTTTGATATCCAACCCCATGAGCGCTGTCCATCAATATCCTTCTTTCACATCACATTTCCATATGTCCTTGGTCAGCTGCACTGGGTTTGGTCACACAACAATTTTTCTGGTTGCATGACTCACAGTTTGAGCGCTCAAGGAACTATGGTATTTTCCTTTGAAATGCAGGGTTGACAGACGCTGCTAGTACTACTTATCACAGTTGTGGAGATAATACCATACAGGACAGGAAAACAGTCGGACAAGATGACTGTCATCTTATGCACGTCGGTAGCTTTAGCCTAGTAGTCTTACAGAGACAATAAAAAGCATATCTGCTGCGTGCACCAAATCCCTCATTCTTTTAATCGCTGCCTACTGAGAAGCCACAAATCTCATCCAAAAACTCAATTCACACTTCCAGAGCGCAGACCTGCATAATGCCTGTAATACTGCAGCTGGCAAACTAACCTGATATCAGTCTCATGCTTATTTCCTTCGCTTATGAGCAGGATTCAAGGGGATCATTTTAATTTCCTCGAATAAAATCCTAAATATTTGGTAAGTACAAAGACCTACATTATATGATTAGGGCTTAAAAGTTTACTTTTAGAGCAGACAATCCATGCACGCAGTAGTAGCTCCAGAATCTGTACGCATAATAAAGCTTGCAATGACAAGCAGTCTATGGATTAACTTCTATAAAATAAACATACCTTTTAATGTGGACCTGAACTCAATTTGAAGATTTGCTATCTTATAATGAACATCCAAAATGTTAATTGTGCCTCAGCAGAACACATAAAATGCACCTTACATTTTTTTCTTGATAATTAGCAGTGCATTTCCTGTGCCTAGGCACTCCAGTACTACTCCACTAGCTGCGTATATGCCGTATAAGATCATCCAATGCACTGTGATCACGACTGTCAGTCTCATGAGCTTTAGACTAAGATTTGGTGATGGTACTACTTTTCCCATTGCTGTAGAAAAAGTTGTACCTGTAGACTTGCAATGCTAAGATCTCTAAGATCTCTTTACTTCTGCTTTATTCATTGTGTGAATAAGAATATTGATTGAATATTCCCCCTCCAGCCATTGAATCACCAGTAAGCTGACAGCTCTGATAGAAGTAGGGAAAAGATTGGCTTCAGAACGCCCACAGGCAATAGGGATGTGCCCTCTGTTTACCCTTTTTTAGCATTTCTTCTAGTGTTCAAGTCCTCTTTAAAGGACTAATATTTGTTTCAAATACACTATTTAAACAGAGAGTTAATAGGCTAGTCCAGTCTCCCTTATGCTGTCACTTGAAAAAAATCAAAGGGTCTAAGCTGAGTTTTCTCACTCTCAGGAGTAAAACATTTGAAAACTGGCTGTGGCATTAGGCAAAGTAAATCTTTTCTACAGCTATAGATAGGTAATCTATGCACTGGGACTGTAATATGTAAAGTAGACTCAGGAGACATTGAATGTTTTCATTTCATTTATCTGGGTGGGCCTCCATATCACCTCTGCCTCATTTTTTTAGGCTACTTGATTTATGACCTCAGCTATTAAGTGTTCAGGGTGTGAAAAGAGGAGAATGCAAAGAAATTAACTCAGCTATAGAAATTCAGCGTGCAGGTTTCTGTTTCATTTATAATAGGTTAATGCCTGGGTAAAGACCCTATCCTTTCTTCCACTGTTTTGATAATTTAGAGATTGTTGGTAGCAGAACACGTACAGTATGTGCTTATTTGAAGGAAATCTTTACTCATTATTTTATGCAGCTTTGCAGCCATTTTAAAATGTAGCGCATACAGTATATATTTTTTTCAAACTCTTTATTTATAAAAGAGAATAAAGCATCCAACAAAGCAAAATACAACAGACGATCCAAAATGACAAGGTAATGTAGTATAAAGCGAGATTACAGAAAAGCAAAGTAAATTAACATTGCTAATACCCATATTAAATTCTAATTTCCAAAGGCGATGCGGTAACTATGAACGATATGCTCAAATTTTCATGGGTGGGCACAGAGAAAACTGAGGTACAAAAGCATAGGGACATGCAAAAGTGTGTTGAAACAGAAAGAGGTAAAAGGTGGAAAGGAAGTTTATTCGTGTA
>BLSH010363131.1:184791-195125 GCA_018402905.1 Glandirana rugosa
CAATCGTAATAAATTTGTGGGTATCCCTATACCCATTGGCGGTGTTATAATAAATTTAAGGGCATAGTGTTTAAATAATGCTAACTGATAACAAATTAATATATATCAGCCGTTTTAGTGAATGACATTCCTTCTTTTCTTTTTTCTTTCTTTTTTGGGAGTGCACCACAAAATCTCAATTCTATATGCATGTGCTATTTATTATCTCTACAGAGTTTCAGATTTTACATTTAGCTGGAATTCCTAGTTTCAACAATAATATGTTTTATACAGATTTTTTTATTAAAATATTGATTTGGCAAACATTTGTAAGAGTATCATGGGAAGTGGAAAGCTATGTATTTTAAAACTGTAGCCATGAATGTATTTTTCACAGAAACAATTGGAGAGCAGGGCACATTGAGAGCAATATTTTAATAGTAGGATGTATGGATCAAAATCTGGTGTAGGAGCTAATTGACAGGGAGCAGCAGACTTTCAACAGAAAGGGTCCAGACACTAAACAGGAAATTACTTCAAAACTTTGCCATACTCCCTGCCATCCCACTCTCCAATAAAGAACTGCAATAGCTTATAGTGAATAGCGGTGTAGGGAAGGTCCTCTCTGTTCCAGGACAATAAGACCAGTGTAGGCATATGCATGTGGACATACTACGGTACATGGCCTAATGGCCTTGTACATAGAGGGATTGCTGGATATGCTTTAGCATAGTTGAATGTGTGAAACTATGCGTATATTTCACCTTCTGCATGACCATGCATATCTTGCACACCGTAAAGTGCATGGAATTGTGCATGCATGCTAGGCACTGGTGTTAGCACCAAATAGCCTATATAAACTGCAGCACTGCATGGACAGATTGCAGAGTTTTCTTTGGCTACTCCCAGTTCACCTAAAAAACTGACCTGTCATTTCTGCCTGCCTTGGGCATGACCCAGACTACCTTCCTACCTGTTGTGACCTCAGTATGTCTACTTGACTCCACTTACTGCTTTCTGCATTGTTGCCAGACTGGAATCCACTTCGGCTTGAATCACCAACACTACTCCTCTCTTTTGAATAGGTACCGTGCTGCCCAGCTGTTATTACTGATCTCGGCCTAAATCCTTGACTCTTTTCTAGTCTCTGGATTATTACCTTGCTGCTTGGCTGTATCCTGTCTATGTTCCTATTGCTTGCTCTGGTACTGCAGTCTTTCTGCAATTTGGTTCTTGTCCAGTGATCCATGGTCCCCTGGCCCAAGCACCTCAGCAGATCCAGTACTATATGCAAAACCCACTCTCATGCCAAACCGTGCCCTTGCATTCCTTGTTGCCACACCCAGTGGCAGTGGTAGAAATAGAAGCTTGCTAAAGAGCCTTCACAGCATGGCCTATGATATTAAGCTAAATATATTGTATACTATTCTTGGCAGCCTTCTCTCTTGCTAGCCTTTATGATATTCCACATGATCAATTGCAGCTAAGTATCCTCTGCGCCACTTTTGTGCCTTTCCTCTCCTTCAGCCCTTAGTGTTCACGGCTAGTTCACCAATATTCTATAGAACAAAACTTTACTGAATGATAATGATTGTTGGTTGAAATAGATGGATGTGTGTCTTTTTTCAACCAAACTAATTTGTAAATAATTACTAAGGAAACTATCACTATATTCTATAAGAGCAAAGTGACAGGCTTACTTTAAAGTTTGAATTAGATTGTATGGAGCAGTGTATACATACTGTTGTTTTTGCTGTAAGTCCCAATGGTTTAATTTTTATTCCTTCATGCAAGTCAATGGGAAGGCACATTAAGTGCATAGTAAATGCAGCCACTGAAACCAGTTAGATTCTGCCTTTAGAACAAAGGTCCTCAAACTTTTTACAAAGAGCCAGTTCACTGTCCATTAGATTGTTGGGGAGCCAGCCTTTAGGCAGATTCAAGTGACAAAATTCCCCTGTGCCAGAGGTGGAAGTGGAAGCAAAAATTTCCTGCCATCAATGGCCATTGGGAGTGATGAATTTTCACACATGAATTAGGAGGAATGGTGCCCCATCTGTGGTGACAGTGGGATTTGGAATGTCTGTCAGAGTTATTATGCAGGTATTACTTACCTTTGAATATTTCCAGTGTCCCACTCAGGTCCAATACTTACCTGCTGATGCCACACCCAGAAATATGCAGCCACAACTGGGAAGGAAATCATATAGCAGAACAGGTGCTAGAATGCTGTTTGCACAAGGTCCCCACTGCCAGTCTGAATTTTGTGACTTCGTCCGGTGAGCAATGATAAAGACCTGCATGCAGGGCTTTCTCATTGAAGGGGTCACTTTATGGCAAGCAGTGAGCTTAAACAAGTAGTTTTAGGTAGAGAATGTAAGAGTTTAGGAGATATGTAAGCTAAAGGGGAGAAAAGACTGAGATAATTGTTTATGAAAGAGGTCAATTCTTACATTGCACCAATCTGAGCCAATTCCTGAACCTCCCTACAAATCAAAAGGGGCTGCAGTTTGGTCCACAACAGCATCATGACCCAGGTGCAATCCCCTGCTCCCAAACATCTTTTTTTCAGTACTATGTTTAAAATTTGTTTAATGTTCTAGAGTTTGAATACGCTATGTTGCTCTCAGAAATATTACATTCTAATTGTCTTCCAGTTACAATATCTCATCTGTGAGTTAAATGTATAGAATGTGTTCACTGACCACATTTGTACTACTGAATTTATTGCAGGAGAGATTAACAGATAAAAGCATTGAGCATGTAATGTAGTAATGTGTTTCTGTGCAGTGTGAATGCTTAAAAGCCCTATATCCCGTTGCTAATATTCTGGGAGATGCTGCCAAACACCCCACGAAGACTTCCAAAGGCTGAATATTCATGTATGCCTTATTAAATTAAAGGGTTTTTGCTTGATATGTTCCAGGTTGCATACCAAAAATCCCATATTTTGACCCAGTAAATCAAGTTCTTTTACAAACACGAGGCCATTGCTGTGAAGCTTTCATCTGTCTTTACTTAAATTAATGCTACAAAACAAAACCAGGCAAAGGCAAATGTCAACTTTACGGGAACACTTTTTGGGTTTTGATCCTGTAAATTGGTCTTGGACTTTGCATACAGATTTCTTTTTTCACAGATGACATTTTCTTTTAGCCACTCAGTATTTACCAGCCCTTAACTTCTTCATTTTCAGAGATGCCTTACAATTCATTATGCTGTAAGCAGGAATGCTGTAACCTCTGAAGAAAACCACTATCTGGAACAGAAAACAGGGAGGACATCATTGACAGGAAGTCTTTTCTGATATCATAAACTGGTAGCAATTACCACTGAGCAGTGAGAATGACCGGAGTGCAAAATGATTAGTAGATCCAGAGATATATTCATCTTATGAGCTAAAAATGCCATCTTTCTCCAAAAGCAGCGGCTGTCCCTGCCTCTACTCACCTTCCTACCTTCCTATTTATCCTAGTCCTATCCATCCTGGTCAAAGAACACCCACATCACATTAAAGGAGCAATGAAAAGCTTCGGGAAAGGAAGGGGTGGAATGGAAAAGTTGAGATTTGCATATGGCACATCTACAGATGCTTTTATCTCTTGATTTATTAAATGTGTTTTTTACCGAAGGTAACCTTTTGTGTATGCTTTTTTTTCCATTTTATGATTTAAAGCGTATGTATAGCCATAACTTTTTTAAGCTGTAGGGAAGGGTTGAAACCCCTCACAGGTTTTTCTTGCTGTCTATGTCCTGTTTCCCTTCATTCCCTATCCAAAAGACACAATACAAAGTATGAGAAAATCTCTCCAATGTATAAGAAACTTATTTTCAATATTTTTATTAAGTTTAGACAAAACATAAAAATACACAGATTTATGCCCTGTACACACGATCCGAAAATCGGACGAAAAATCCCGCGTTTGAAGCAATTGTATGATAATTGGATGATTAGTACAGAGCTTTTCGAGAGCTGATCATGGCAGTTCCTTCAATATTATTTGATCGGACAAACACAAAAAAGTTTCAGATTTTCATTTAATCAGTACAGTTGTCGTCCGAAAATACAATACAAATACACTACAACACTGACATCACTTCCGATTTTTTATTCTGTCCTACGAGAATTTTCGTGACATTGATAAACTCTTCCAATTCGATCTGAGATTAGCATGCAAAAACAGACGATCTGTCGTCCGATTTTCAGATCGTGTGCACGGGGCAATAGAGAAAAATATCAAGCACTGGTGCACAACTAATGTAAAAATCCAGCACATCCTAGTCATAGGAAAAATTGATCATTTAGGAACATCAATACACAACAGAATTGGTGCAAATAAGTAAAGCATTTGTCATTTGTCAAGTGAGAACAAACAAGTAAAAGTGCCCAAGCACATACATAAAACAGTACAGTATCAAGGTGTAGCAATATCATGTTATAGATCTGCTCTATATGTGCTACTCCAAATGGGTGATAATGTAGGATCCTATAAGAGCATGTGACATTTCAAATACCAAATTGTGAAATAACATGCTCACATAACTGACCTAGACTGAGAAAGGCCCTGATGCCCGCACCTAAGCAACCATGTATAAAAATAGTAATGAAACCAGAAAAAAGATAAGGGGGAAAGAGGAGGAAGAGCAAAGAAAGAGAGAGGAAGAAAAAAGTAGATCTCCCCCGATCCAGGCACCTGACACCAAGAACACCACCAGTCAGGGCTGAGCTCAGTCCTCTCTTCTCAGAGCAAGCTGCTCAGCTGAGGGTTAATTGCCAGTCTCAGCTTTCACTCTGTCTCACCTGAAGTCAATATCCTGCTCATTAGCCAGCTCTCTTAGCTATATAAACTGCCTGGATCAGATCTCAGATGCCTTTGCCTGGTCAACATCTCTGGAGAAATCTCTGCTGTGTGTTCCTGTGAAAGACTTTGCCTGTTTGAAGTTCCCTTCTGGTTCCTGGATTTAAGACCCTGCCCGGCTGACTCTCCTCCTTACTCCTGACCCTCCATTCCGTTTGTTTGACTTTGCTGATCCTTGGACTCCTGTTTCACTGGCTTGCTCTGACTATACGTTCCAGTTACTGAACCCTGGCTATGTTTTGACCACATTTACTCTGTTTATAACATTTTACCTTTTTATTAAAAAATGTGATTTTACTGCACTTCTGTCTTTGTCTGATTCATGGTTCCTGACAGTAGGCGAAGGCCATGAATTCAGAAGATGCAGTCAATCCACTTGCTGTTAATATTTTTTCCAGATTGGATGAGCAGGATCAATGCATGGATAAATTTGCCATAGCGTTACAGATGCTCCTGAATCACACTGCTCACCTGGTTCTTCCCACAGTGGCTGTTCCGGCACAACCTGTGTTGCAGGCCGTTCCCACTGATGCTCAAGTCTCTGTGCAGGTACCCGCCTCAAATAGTACCTCTACAAGGGGTGTGTCTAGTTCCGCTCCACTTCCCCAGCAATTTGGGGGCAATCCAGTTCAATGCAGAGGGTTTCTCAACCATGTTGGGATATACTTTGAGATGCTGCCCCAGGCGTTCCCCATGGACAGAAGCAAAGTATGCATTGTGATTTCTTTGCTTTCTGACTTAGCTTTGGCCTGGGCAAACCCTCTATGGGAGACGCAAAAAACTGTTGTGCAGAGTTACCCAGGGTTTGCCTCCTTTAAAAGGGTATTTGATGTTCCTGCACGCCCCACTACTGCTGCCAAAAGCCTCATGGCCATTAAGCAGGGTTGAGAACAGTTGCCCATTATGCCATTGAATTCCATACTCTGGCAGCAGAGGTTGCTTGGAACAATGAGGCTCTCGTGGCTGTTTTTTCTCATGGTCCCCCGGATAACATCAAAGATGAGATAACAACCTGAGACATACCCACTGAGCTGGAGAGGTTGATCACGTTTGCCATACTCAGAGAGAGACCTTCCTTTAAGGAGCGTTTGCGGAAGCCTCCTGCACGTTTGGCTCCAAGCTTTGTAGTCTCACCCGTGCTTCCTTCAACTCCCATACCTCCTGGTTCCGAGCCTGTCAGTGAAGTAGAACCCATGCAGTTGGGCTTCACATGTCTCTCTGCAGATGAGAGAGCCTTTAGGAGGAGGGAGAGATTGTGCCTTTATTGCGGCCAGGCCGGTCACTTTTTGAAGTCTTGTCCTACCCGTCCAGGGGGGCGCTTGCACCTGAGGTCCTGTAGGGGACAGACTATAGGTGTCATTGTTACGTCCCCCATCATCCGTAAGAATAAGACCCTGGTTCCAGTTACCCTTTCTTGGTCTGAGTGGTTCATCGTGATACAGGCTCTAATACACTCTGGGGCTGCAGGCCTGTTCATAGATAGTGCCTTTGTGTCTAAGCACTTGATTCCGCTGCAGCTTCGGGCCACTCCACTCGCCATTGAGGCTATTGATGGGAGACCTCTACAGCCTGCCCAGGTGACTCATGACACTGCTCCGACGACCATGGCTGCAATGCAGTAAGACAGGTTTTCAGAAAGTGGCTAAGGTCATGTGTACCTCTTCACTCTCCTCCCTCCCGGAGGAATACCGCAAATTTAGCAAGGCCTTTAATAAAGGTCAAGCCGGTAGCTTGCCTCCACACCGGTCGTATGATTGCGCAATTGACCTTCAACCTGGTGCCATACCCCATCGTGGCTGGGTTTACCCTTTGTCTGTCTCTGAGGATAAAGCCATGGAGGAGTATGTTGCAGACACACTTTCTCGAGGGTTCATCTGAAAATCCTCATCTCCTGCTGGTGCTGCCTTCTTCTTTGTGAAAAAGAAGAGTGGCGAACTGGGACCTTGTATTGATTATAGGGGTCTTAATCACACTTCATGATTAAGAATGCTTTTCCGATTCTGTTGATTATGGAGTTATTTGACCACCTCAACGGAGCAAAGGTTTTCATGAAGCTTGATCTGAAGGGGGCATACAATCTAGTGAGGATCAAGGAGGGTGATGAATGGAAAACTGTGTTTAATACCAGGATAGGTCATTACAAATACCTCGTAATGCCGTTTGGTCTTTGCAACGCCCGGCAGTTTTCCAGTAGTTCATCAACAATGTTCTTCGAGATTTGCTGCAGCAAACAGACTTTGACTGTTTGACGTTCCCTTCTGGTTTCCTGGATTCAAGACCCTGCTCGGCTGACTCTCCTCCTGGCTCCTGACCCTGCATTCTGTTTTTTTGACTTTGCTGATCTCTGGACTCCTGTTTCACTGGCTTGCTCTGACTATCTGTTCCGGTTACCGAACCCTGGCTATATTTTAACCACGTTTACTCTGTTTATAACATTTTACCATTTTTATTAAAAAGTGTGATTTTACTGCACTTCTGTCTTTGTCCGATTCATGGTTCCTGACAAGATTGAAGATATCTGATGCAGAGGTTTCAAATTTTCTCAAAGTTAGATTGTTTGTCCAGGAGGATACTCATCAGTCTTTCATGAAGCATGATCCAGGATATTTTGTGTTTCACCAACAGCACGTTAACCGTGGGGATTTCCATGCTTGTGCTATGGCAATTTTGGCAGCTGAAAAAATAAAAAATGTGAGGGTTCTAAGATGTCTGGGGATCTCAAGGACATTTCAGTTTTAGACAGTTATCACCACAATAGGTATCTCCATTGGAGAATATCCCCTCTATAATTTTAGATTTCTGCTCAATTTCTTTCTCAGTGACAAGGACAAATGGAAGGGTAATTCTGACCCGCATAGAAACAAAGAACAATAAAAACTTGAAAAAGCATCTAACTCCACTCTATGCAAAAGTAAAAAAATAGTTTTGCCTTTACAATTGCTGAGCTTTACAACAGGTTTATTTTCACCCAGCACATTCTTGCCTGTCAAGGTACCCAGTTGGGATATCTCTGTGCTTGAATTCCCAGGTCTACGCACCTGCAATATTTATGATGATGTTTAATGCTCTGTTTTTAGATTAATTATTGAAAGTGTAACAGAAGTAGTTGGAACATCTGGGAGCACCACTTTGTTGACAGAGAAGGGGCAATAATTGCAAAGGCTTGCCTTAGAAGTCTCTAAAACCCAGCTAGTAACATTAGATTAAATACATGAAATACATCATATTAGAATGGGTCAACCTTTTACATGGACTGATAACTTTATTAACTATTCAGAAGCATTATACAGTTAGGTATTCATTGGACTGCCTAATTGGTTTTGTGCATGCGTATATGCTGATATGCTGCCTATGTAAAGGTGCATAAATCTAGTTGAGCAGTCCAACAATAATTTCCCTGTATCATGTCTCTAATTTGTAAATAAAATAATCCTTCCTCTGAGGTTTCTTCTCAGCTTGCAGTACTGATGTCTATGAGTACAGGACTCGCACAGTTACATTGGATAGACCCCATGCAGGTATTGCACAGCACTACCAACACCAAGCCTTTAAAAACAGGCTTGATGCTAAATGGTTTCCTCTACTGTTACACTATAAAAGCAATCATGGGTTTGATTTTGTAAGTTTATGAGGCATCTGTTTTTTGCTTTTGTGCACATATAGACTTTGGCTTTCTGCAATACAGATGTGTTTGTGTTCCTTTCTTATTCTTGGGCTGTTTAATATTTCCACGGAAGTCACTTTGTTTGCATTGATTCTGAATTTCCCAAAACAACTACATGGTTGGAAGATGGAGAATGCTGCCTCTATCAGACAGGTAATTAACCTCAGGGTATTTCCTTATTTTTTTGTAAAAGCAGATGTGAAAGTTGTAATATTCTTAATGCATCTTTCTCAAGACTCTCTTTACATTTAAATAAATTACATAATATAAATTGAAGAGAAATTCCATACGACAAGTAAAACTGACTAGTGTGAATTACTAATGCTTTCCAGCAAATACAGGAAATCTGCTAATATAAAAATGGTCACTAAAATTGTCTTAACCTGAGCACATTATAATCCATTGCAGCAACAAGTATTTCACATGGTCACTGGGAATTTACTCTCTGCCGCCCGTGCTGTTCCTGCATTTTTCTGTGTTTGATGCTATCACCAATTACTTTTAAACTTCCAAAAGGATTTAGGTTTCTATGCAGCACTACAAGTACACAAACCATTTAACCCCTCTATGTCTCTAATGCATAGATTAACATACCCTTGCATAATACCTAATTTTAAGAGAACAGTAATCTATATTTCCATTTTTGACAGCTAGAAGCTGACACTGTTTGTGGCTGCTAACTGTCAGACCAGCTGTTACTGACAGTTCTGGATCCCACTATAAGGAACCAATCTTACTAGTTTCTGATCATGTGATTTTTTTTATGTCAGCTATGACAACGTGATCACATGCAAGCTGGAGGTTAAAGCATGTGTAAAGGCTCGTTTTTGTTTTACTTTTTATAACCAGCATGGTCCCCTGCCAGCGCTCTAGGTTCCTTCTTTTCTAGGTGCATCCCCCATAGGAAGCCATTTCTCTATGGCAGCACACCTACAAGCTCACTCTCCAACTGGGCTGTGTGCGTCCATTAACACACAGCACTGCTCAGCCCTGCCACGGCTCCCTCCTCACAGGATTTGATTGACTCAGCAAAGCCTGTAAGAGTGAGGCGGGGCAGAGAGCTCGGACACATTGCTGGATCATGTGAGGGGGCAATCCTATTACTTGCACATTTTTTACACTAATCCAGGGAATGCATTAAGGTAAAAACTGTCTAGCCTTTTGGAACTACTTTAATTTAACAGAAAATAAACTTTCAGCCAACAGTTGTCACTGCAGCCTGAATATGTGTGGCTTATTTATACTGCAGTTGTAAGATACAATTACAGTAGTAAATAAATTAGTAACATTAAAAGAAAATAATATTTATATATTATAATATTTCTTTTTACACACATGCCCATTTGTTAGCCTATAAATAGAGTTGAGCGAACTTCTAGAAGTCCGGGTTCTGCTGGTTCGGCCGAACTTCGGGACAAAGTCCGGGTTCGGGTCCGGACAGAACCCGAACTTTGTCCCGGAGGGCTTCAAGCCGGCTTGGTCGTCTTGGGCCTGAAGATCTTCAAGCGAGTTGAGATAAATATCCGATTGTTTACCCGTACACACATTTTTCTTTATAATATTATATATTTATAATAAAAGAAAATTACAATGATTAAATAAATGATGACATTAACATAGAATGTTGACGTCATATTTATTCGGTGTGTATAAGTCCGACGTCACTGTTGACAACCGACTTTCAAATAAAAGACAATTTAATTTCATCAAGGTTTTCCGATCTGTCAAAAATGGAATTACGTAAGGGACCTAATCACATTTTTTACACGTTCATTATCCTAACGGGGGAGTGTACTAGGTCGTTACACAGGCTCGAGAGACGGGGCGGAGTG
>BLSH010363131.1:197962-225163 GCA_018402905.1 Glandirana rugosa
TTTAGAGTGAGAGCAATAATTCTAGCACTAGACCTCCTCTGTAACTCTAAACATGTAACCTGTAAAAAATTTTAAAGCGTCGCCTATGGAGATTTTTAAGTACCAAAGTTTGGCGCAATTCCACGAGTGTTCGCAATGTTAAAGCATGACATGTTGGGTATCAATTTACTCGGCGTAACATCCTCTTTTACAACATACAAAAAAATTGGGCTAACTTTACTGTTTTGTATTTTTTTAATTCACTAAACTGTTTCTTTTCCAAAAAAAACGCGTTTGAAAAATTCCTGCGCAAATATCGTGTGATATAAAAAGTTGCAATGATTGCCATTTTATTCCCTAGAGTACCTGCTAAAAAAACATATATAATGTTTGGGGGTTCTGAGTATTTTTCTAGCAAAAAAATGATGATTTTTACATGTAGGAGAGGAGTGTCAGAAATGGCCCGGTAAGGAAGTGGTTATAGTGACACACACATTTTGCAGAACAGTGATATGGGTACTCCCGGCTTATTTATACTTTGTTTGACACCGTTTGAAGATGATTTTAGAACAGTTCTATGGCCTCTAATGTTAATTAATACTTTTCAGACCCATTTTGAAGATGATCTCCATTTTTGCATTTTTTATGTTTTTATTTTTTAAAAAATATTTAAAGTTATTTCCCTGTCTACATTTCTTTGTAGGGCACTTGTCCCACCCTTACCCCCATTTTCCTTCCTTTTGCAGACCTCTAGGACCTTCCTGGGCTTTTTTACAGCATTTTAAAGATTTTTCATTAAAATGACCAGAACCCCGGACCCGAACCCGGACTTTTTTTGAAAAGTCCGGGTCCGGGTCCCGGACAAACCCAAAGTTCGTTACGGACCCGAACTTTACAGTCCGGGTTCGCTCAACTCTGCCTATAAACAAGCATAAGCAAGACATTTATTAAAACTGTGTACCAAATAAAGGTCTTATATTTCTAAAATAAAAATGTTCAAATTATTTAGGTAGTTAATTTAAAGTTATAGTCAAGCTGACTGATGCATGCTGTCATTGCTAAATTTAGCCTGGACATCTAGGTTTCAGTGATCACGAAAAGTTTAGTAGGCACTATTTATTGACTTGGTCAGGTTAGACTTTTATTCAGCCAGTAGTTTATGCGACAGTGTAAATTGTTGTACATTATGGACAAATGGATGCAAGTGCTGGCTAATTGGCAGAAGAGAGGTTCTCCTATAAGTTGTGCCTGTTACTTTTATGGTGCCCATCTGTACTGTTTCCAACTGAAGAATCTAGCAATTGCCAATTCTGCCTGATTTTAAGTCCTTGTCCAGGTATGTAGCCTCTTGTTCCAATACTAAGAAAACGGGGCAGCGGTTATCCACAGTCTTACCAGATCTTATCTCTCCTGCACAGGTTTATCAAGGGCTGTTTGGAAGTGACTAATATCTGCAAAGTTATCGCGGCCCTGGAACATGTCAAGCTCATCTCCATATTGGATATGGCCATAATAACCATAAATGCAGAAACAGCATTTGATATCATGAATAGAGTTGAGTGAACTTCTAGAAGTCCGGGTTCTGCTGGTTCGGCCGAACTTCAGGACAAAGTCTGGGTTCGGGTCCGGACAGAACCCGAACTTTGTCCCGGACCCCGAACCCCATTGAAATCAATGGGGACACGGACTTTTAGGCACAAAAAAGGCTGTAAAATAGTCCTGGAAGGTCCTAGAGGTCTGCAAAAGGAAGGAAATGGGGGTAAGGGTGGGACAAGTGACCTACAAAGAAATGAGGACAGGGAAATAACTTTAAATATTTAAAAAAAAAATAAAAACATAAAAAATGCAAAAATGGAGATCATCTTCAAAATGGGTCTGAAAAGTATTAATTAACGGTAGAGGCCATAGAACTGTTCTAAAATCATCTTCAAACTGTGTCAAAAAAGTATAAATAAGCCGGAAGAACACATATCACTGTTCTGCAAAATGTGTGTGTCACTTTAAATGAAACCGGGAATAAGTGCACATCTGTTCTGCAAAATTATTTAAAGTCTGTGTGTCACTTTAAATGAAACCGTGAATAACTGCACATCTGTTCTGCAAACAGAACATGTTCTTCACACATCTGTTTAGTCTGTGTCACTTTTATTATAGCCGCTAATAAGTCAACATCTGGAGAAGAACACATCTGTTTAGTCTGTGTCACTTTTATTACAGCCGCTAATAAGTCAACATCTGGTGAAGAACACATCTGTTTAGTCTGTGTCACTTTTATTATAGCCGCTAATAATAAGTCAACATCTGTTCTTCATACATCTGGAAATAGTTTAGAACACTTTACCTAAAACCGGGGAGGAACCATACACCTGTTCTTCAAACATCTGGAATCTGTGTGTGAAACTACAGCATAGAGAAGAGCAGGCATATGGTTTCGCTCTTCACACACAGTTTGCCGATGTTTTCAGAACAGTGATATTATATCACTGATATGATAGCACTGTTCTTCAAACATCTGCAAACAGATTGACACAGTTTGAAGATGATTTTAGAACAGTTCTATGGCCTCTACTGTTAATTAATACTTTTCAGACCCAGTTTGAAGATGTCCCCATTCACCTCCATTTTTGCTTTTTTATGTTTTTATTTTTTTTTAAATATTTAAAGTTTTTTCCCTGTTCCCATTTCTTTGTAGGGCACTTGTCCCACCCTTACCCCCATTTTCCTTCCTTTTGCAGACCTCTAGGACCTTCCTGGGCTTTTTTACAGCATTTTTAAGAATTTTCATTAAAATTACCAGAACCCCCGACCCGAACACGGACTTTTTTTGAAAAGTCCAGGTCCGGGTCCCGGACACCCCAAAGTTCGGTACGGACCCGAACTTTACAGTCCGGGTTCGCTCAACTCTAATCATGAAGCTGGGCTGGCTGTTCCAGGTGCTGCGAACTATAGGCTTCCAGGGGCGCTTTGTACATTTCCTATCCAAAATGTACAGCACTCCCACAGCTAGGGACACAAAAAGTCTGCCCCCTATCACCCCTGCTTTTCAACCTAGTCATGGAGCCACTGTCTATATTCTTGTAATCCACCACAGAAACATCCAGAATACAAATAGGGGACACACAACATAAAATATGTCTTTTTGCGGATGACCCTTTACTCTTTACTACATATCCTGACAAAGATTTATCCAAATTACAACTTCATTACCCATTTTGAACACAATGGAAGAATTCCAAAGTCCGCACAATATTACTGCAAAAAAGAAAAGAAAAGTGCAGCTGCTGGTTGTATATATGGAATAAAACCCTACACAGAAATAGGTGAATAAACAAAATTAAAACCACGCTAGCTCAAATAAAGTGCAATGTGCAATTAATCAAAATGATTGATACCTGGAGTTCTCCATGAAGTTAGCCCAGCTGTTCCATTCGGATTGTCCTCATCCCTACATGTGCTAATGATCTCCGTAATAGAGATCATTGAAATCTGGTAAGTAGGGTGTGTGATCGCCTCTCCCTGAGGTGGAGGAATCCTTATCAACCTTTCCTTTCCTGGTTCACCTGGAATATATTGCTGGAATCACTGCACCTTATTCACTTGAAGCACCTTAATATTTTTGGACTATTGCAACATGCTAAGAATTGTGTATTTTGTGGACTGTTTTTCAATATGCACTACTGTGATCGACTGATTTGCAATTACTATGTTGATATGTTGGCATAGGCACTATTGATGGTTTGAGTTTTGATTAATTGCACATTGCACTTTAATTGAGCTAGCGCGGTTTTAATTTTGTTCATTACCCATTTTGGCACATTTCTGGTCTCAAGATAAATACTTCCAAATGTGAAGTATTATCTCTTACTATGTTGCAGTATTCAGTCCCTCACACTGCCAATTTTACTTTTGCAATGAAACACATCACTTATCTAATAGCTAAGATAGGAAAAACACCAAAATCTTTATACTTTAATTACCCTCCCAACCATTCATAAGATGGTAATGAACTAACTAACAAATTGGGCCTTCCTACTGAGCTCTCTTTTTGGTCGCATACACCTAATTAAAATGGCCAGCTTCGCCAAACTGATGTACACACCATTCATTTATACAACTTTATTGCAACATGCCATAGACTGGGTGAAAGGAACATCTAAACACTCCAACTATAAACCAGAATTAGACATGTCGTCACTATGGAAGCTAACAGCCCTACTACATTGCCCACCGGCTGAATTGTCAGTCTCTTGAAAACACAACGTTTTAATTAGGGATGCAATCGTAACCTGGAGAGAAGTTGAAAAATATTTACAAGTATTGCCTTATTTCTTGAAACACCTTCCTATTAAAAATAACCCAGCTTTTTCCCAGGTGAATACTATAACATATACTGTAGATGGACAGACAAAGGGGTAACCCACTTTTTTTTCACCCTCCACAGGGAATCCACTCACATTTATAGAACTGGGATAAAAACATATCCTTCCGACCACAGACTACATACAGTTAGGTCCATATATATTTGAACACAGGCACAATTTTCATACTTTTGGCTCTGTATGCCCCCAGGTTTGGATTTATCTCTCAGACCCCTTCGCCTCGAAGCCCACAGCGGTCCCGGGGCCCCCACCTCCTCCGCTTTCTTCACTCTGGTCATCGCAATCCTCAGGGAAATCTAGACATGCACGCAAGACCACTTGAGGACTATCTGACGTTTTCAATTGGGTTTTTTTTTCTTTTTCCCTTTTTGTTTGTTTTTTTTCCTGCTTGGGGGGGGGTTTCGGTTTTGTTATGGTGGTGGCTTCTCTGTGGTCCCAGTGCGGGACATTAGTCACCATCTGTGGCACACCCCAGGAAAGATTAATAACTAATTGGTAGACATGGCAGGAGTGAGGCCTAGCCTTACTTCTGTGGTTTGATTATGTATCTTTGGGGGGGAGGGGTTTGGATTCAGTTCTAATGTTTTGTTCTTTTATTAACTAGAAGTGTATGTTTCATTTTACATTATCCGAGAAAGCAATTCTATTGTTTATATTCGGTGCTGTGGGGTGACTATGTACTCTCCCACTTTGTGAGACTCTCTTTGGTGCGTGACACCACTAGAGACTCCCACACTTCCAGAACTTGGGTCTGGACTACGTGACTTCCTTGACATTTCTGGTATTTACACAATCAAATTCTCAGTTGTTATATTACGGAATGCAGGGAATATCTATACCTGGACATTCTTCCGTTCAGTTACCTTTATATTTGTTACTTATGTCTAATCTCTCTTCCTTTTCTTTTTCTCTGAGGTCCAGCCAGTGGTACTGTAGGTCTTCTAAGGTTTCCAAGGAACAGTATGGGTGGGTAAGTTTTTATTGGCATGACTGTTTGTCCTTGACTATGTCCAGTTTAACAAACCCTAAAGATACTATCCGACCGCTTTTCCATAATGTGCAGGGTCTGGGGTCCCCTACTAAACGTATCAACATTTTTTCTTACTATAAATCCTTGGGGGCAGACATTGTGGCCCTTCAGGAAACACATTTTTCCTCCTCGTTCAATCCCGTTATATTCACAGGGACTACCCTACTTGCTTTTTTGCTAATGCAAACAAAAAAAAGCGGGGGTGGTGCTTTGTTTCTCTAGACGCCTCTCATTTTCTGCAACCAAAGTTGTGAAAAACAGGGACGGAAGGTATCTAATGGTTAAGGGACGGCTAGGCGATAGCTTAGTGACCTTGATAGTATATTATACTCCCAACACCAATCAGGTAGCTTTCCTCACCTCCTTATTAGACACCCTACCGGGGGACTTTGAAGGGGATGTGATCTTAGTGGGAGATTCAAATTTAGCCTTGGATCATATTTTAGATGAATCCCATCCTTCTCACACACGGCCTCCTCCCAGACAGAGTAGAAACTTTGCCCAACTTTTACATCGCAACGATTTAGTTGATGCTTGGAGGGAGGCCAACCTACTACTAGGGATTACTCACACTTTTCTAGAGCACACAACCGATACTCGCGTATTGACCATGTTTTTCTCTCCTTGGGCTCGCTCTCCAAGCTTAACTCTGCCAAAATACATTTGACGCCTTGGTCTGATCATGACCCTATAATGGTCACACTTTCCAACTTGTCGATTAGGGTTGCTAAGCCTTCCTGGAGGCTGAATGAATCGTTATTGGACAATGAAGCTTACTGTGCAGATATTGCTAATCATCTGAAAATGTACTTCGACTTTAATAAAGCAAGTGACACCAACCCAGCTATTAATTGGGCAGCCCACAAGGCCTCGATTAGAGGCTTCATGATTCAGACAGCTTCCAGACTCAAAAAGGTCCGTACTGACCTGATTAGGTCCAAGACTGAGGAATACGAACAACTAGTCACACAACATAAAAGGTCCCCCCAACCTGACACATTGGCGAGACTAGAACAAGCTCGGACAGAACTCAATTTATGTTTGACTACCCAGGCAGAAAAATGCTTACATTGGACCAATCATAGGTTCTTTACTTGGCGTGATAGACCGGGTTCACTATTGGCAAAAACACTCACTCCCAAACATACACACATGGCCCTTCCGAAAATTAGACTGTCGAATGGAGTCCTTTCCCAACACCCCCACAAAATTCTTGAAGAATTTCAAAATTTCTACGCTACCTTATATAATCCGACTGGGTCTCATGCACCGGCGACCATCTTTGACTTTTTGACGAATCTATCATTACCGTCCATAACGAAGGCTCATAGTGATCTGATGGACCAACCTTTCACAACCGAAGAAATACATTTAATCATTAAGACGCTATCTTTACATAAATCCCCGGGCCCAGATGGCCTCCCTAACTTATATTATAAAAAATTTACGGAACAACTGATACTCCATATGACACTCTATTTTAATTCTTTGCGGGAGGGTGGAATAGTCCCCCATGATGAAAATAAGGCCTTTATTAGTGTTATACCTAAACCACACAAAGAACCCTCGGACATACTAAATTATCGCCCTATTTCCTTAATCAATTGTGATTTAAAAATATTGACGACATTACTGGCCACGCGTCTCAATACTTTTCTCTCACAATATATACATGGGGATCAATCGGGATTTATTATTCAAAGACAAACGGTTGACCAAATTCGAAGAGCAATCTCACTGATCTCGGTGACAAAGACTAACTGGGATACCACTGACGATACCCCAAAAAGAAAGCTGCTGTTGCTATCTTTGGACCTACACAAGGCCTTTGATAGCTTACATTGGGATTACTTGTTTGGTACGTTAGAGAAATTTGGGTTTGGCACCATTTTCCTCACTTTACTTAAAACTCTATATAGTACTCCATCAGCCCAAGTAATCATCCGGGGATTTAAATCAGGAGTATTCCCAATACGGAGGGGGACACAGCAGGGTTGCCCGCTGTCGCCTCTCTTATTCGTGATAGCAATCGAACCCTTGGCTGTGGCGATTAGATCTCATACCACATTCATGGAATGCATTGTGGACCACAAGAGCACAAGTGCTCTCTGTTTGCGGACAATGTGCTTATGCACATCACTAAACCGCTTACCACATTGCTTAACCTATTAAAACTGCTTCACCACTTCTCCCGTGTTTCGGGACTATCTTTGAATACTCAAAAAACAATAGCTCTTAATGTAAACGTTCCTCCCGCTATATTACTACTTTTGAAGGAAAAATTCAAATTTCAATGGGCCTCTAAATTCCTAGCCTACTTTGGTGTCCAGCTGACTCCCCCAATCTAAGGCCTCTACCGTGTTAACTACCCTCCACTTTTTAAACAGTTGAGAACTGACTTATCCCGTTGGTCTAACTATCAACTATCTTGGTTTGGGAGAATTAATTCTATCAAGATGACGTTCTTGCCTAAACTACTATACATTTTTAGGGCCCTACCAGTAGCGATCCTGAGGAGAGAATTACAACAACTACAATCAGATGTCCTTCGATTTGTGTGGAATAATAAGCGGCCCAGAATGAATAAAAAGACATTCTACACTCCTAAATCATGCGGCGAACACGCACCGACAGTCTCAACACGCACCGACAGTCCCAGAATGGCTTCACCGTATTAATAAAACAGCCGAGATGGAGGAACTAATCCAGATAGCTAAAGATACACCAGCTAAATACACCCGCACCTGGGCATGCTGGACGCATTTTGTAACCACTTATATCACCCAGCGCTCTAAACGTTCCACCCTGAATCTAATATTACTCAGCAATTCGGACACAGACATGTCCCTCTGCCTTCCTTTATTCTACTGAGTCCGTGGAGGGAGAGACCCCCGACCCCAAACAGGGGAAGAAGTCGGGGACTCACCCACCTATGCCTAAAATAGGAGATTCACTATGATATAGAGGTCGTGGCATGAATCTAGTGACCTTCTTGTTAAGACTCATGACCTTCCCTGGGCTGTCGTGGAGACAGGAAGGACGGATAACGCCCACCCCTATCCCCAGGCTCTCCCCTTTCCCGCTCCCCCTTCCCTTCTCCCCCCCTTCTAGCCTGACTCCACCCCATTATTTCCTCCATACCCCCCCCACCGCCCTACCCTTGCCAGTTTAATGAGTTGCACCTACCCACCCACAATTCGGGCCACCGAACGCGAGACCAGCATAAAGTTCTCTCCCCACGTAGATGGGAAAGAGACCACGTGCTCACCTTAACCCTGCGCTAACTTATCTTAACCAGACACCAAGACATAGAAGAAACTTTACCACTTCTAATACGCACGGATTACAGTTTGGCCTACGCCTTCAGCTGACGTCCTACAGGTGTGAGCCCAGGTGACCACGAGCCATCCAGATATAGAGGTATCTATTTATATGATGCCCTTTTATTCAACCTGAGGATTTACCACTCTGTTTCTTTTGTTTCTTTTATTATATAGAATCACACTCAGGCTGCACACATCAATGGTGTCACTATAATACTCTGTTGTGTTATTATACGTTTATAATGTCTCTACCTGCCCGATACATGATCCTATACAACGGTGCAATTTAATTTCGGTTTTCTGTATCATTTATGTTATTATATACCTCTAATAAAGCTTTTATTGGAAAAAAAAAAAAAATCATGCGGCGGACTGGGACTTCCCAATCTGCAGGCCTATTATCAAGCGGCCCAAGTAACACAACTTTCTTATACCACGGCTGGAAGCCCTCCACCTTTACGGGTTTCTCTGGAAGCTTTATCCTGCCACCCCATTTCTATCGGCTCCCTTATGTGGATTCCTAGTGGACTTGGGCCCCCGGTGCTTTGCCCCACCTTGTCCCACTCACTGGCGGTGTGGGATGGGGTGCGGTGACGTACTGGGGTGTCGTCCCCTCACACTCCTCTAGCCCCTTTGTTCTGTAATCCTGAATTTTTACCAGGCTTGACCCCGAGCCTGTTCCATTGGTGGCTCAATAAGGGGTTGCTTAGGATAGGGGACTTCTTAAATGGACATAGACTCCATTCTCTCAAACACTTTACTGATACACTACAAATGCCCTCTACTGAATTATTTAGGTATAACCAACTTGTCTCCTTTATTAGATCAAAACTCAATAGTTTAAATGAACCAAACACACTTACTAACTTTGAAATATCTTGCCAGGCGGGCAGATGCGGGCGGGGCGAATATCTGTGGTATACGCGGCCAGGATGGACCCTCTATCTAAACTCCCTTACATGGTCCAGTGGGAGAGGGACTTGGGGACCACCTTTGAGCTTTCTGAATGGCAGGATCTTGCATCTAGGATGTCCAAGATTTCGATTAACACGACCCTAATAGAAGCAAACTACAAAACTCTCTTGCGATGGTATCTAGTCCCCACTAGAATTGCGAAAATACACCCGTCCGTGTCCCCCGCTTGCTTTAGACAATGTGGTCAGCTGGGTACCATGTACCATATTTGGTGGCAATGCCCTAAGGTGGGCAGATTTTGGATAAGGGTATTTAATTTGATAAACTCTGTGACAGGGGTAAATCTACGCAGAGCCCCGGAAGTGGCACTGTTCCATAAATTTCCTGAAGATTTACCCAAAAAATTCTTGAAACTCATAACATATATTTTATTAGCAGCTAGAATAGCGGTGGCCAGACACTGGAAGCAGTCGGTGATCCCAATTGAGTTTATAAAAAATAAATTGAACTGGATCATGGTTAATGACAAGCTCACCTGCACACTTTGCAACACTAGCAAGAAATTCGATAAAATTTGGGCTCCTTGGATACATTATGTTTCAGCGGATTCCCCTACTACTAGCTGACCTCTTCTTTTCTTTTTCTCCTCTCTTTTCTTTTTCTTTTCTCCCCTTTTTCTTTTTCTCGCCTGTTTTGGTTCTCTTTTCTTCAACGTTACGAACCTATCTAGATACCAATTGCCCTTGGGGCAGTAGCCGATTGGTCTTTATGTTAGATAGAAGACATGTTTGCTGTTGATAGGTTGATATGTACGGTCTCTCTGGCGCTGACTCTTTTGGTTGTATTATCTACACTTTGGCCGGGGGCACTCCCTTCCCAGTTGTTGGATGGAGGGAAGGTCTCTGTGCTGGGGGGGGGGGGGGCACATCCATTACATCATATGCTCCGAATTCATCATCTGAAGACTTCTACCATGGGACTTAGTGCTAGACCTTATGTTTTTGATGTTGTGGTCATTACGAAATACAATTGTTGTAAACTTTCTAATATCTACTATAAATGTAACAAGATAAGGTTAATGCATATGTTCCTATTACATTCCTATTGGTTGTACAATACTATGTAATCATCGGTTTGTATTCTACATGACTGTACAACAACTCTTTCTTTATTAATAAAAAGATTGAAAGTAAAACGAAACAATCCAAATTAATTTGAAGTGCAGATTTTCAGCTTTAAATTTAAGGGGTTGTGGAGATACAACCCTCTAGGGTGGGATTTTTGGAGGCACAAAGGGGGTCAAATAAGTATATAAAAAACATATTTTATTTATACAAAGATAAAAAATATAAATATCAAACACATTACAAGAAAACAGTTATCATCATATGGTTACAATCATTGAACATAATAGAGTGTACAAACACAGTTTAGAGCCTGGCAAAGTATCAGAAAGGAGGAAACACAGTCTTTGGTGATGTCCATGGGGAGGGATGTCCTAGCTTGCCAACTACATGTGTGCCATCATCCCTTATTTGAAATTGTGGAGATACAACCCTCTAGGGTGGGGTTTTTGGAGGCACAAAGGTGTTCAAATAAGTATATAAAAAATATATTTTATTGATAAAGAGATAAAAATTATAAATATCAAACTCAGTACAAGAAAACAGTTATCATCATATGGTTACAATCATTGAACATGATAGAGTGTACAAACACCTAATGCATTTCGGAATAACAAAAAAACCTTCATCAGAGGTGCTAAGTGTACAGTCAATATCAGTTGATTCTGTAGGAATAGAGAAAGACATGACAATTATAAATCAAGACAGAGTCTGTTCTATGTTGACGCCTGGAATACCAATAGGCTTAAAAAGCGCAGAGGAGATTGTACTCACCGTGTAACCATGAGGAAGAAGAGGAAAAAAGAAAAATTGTTTGCTTGTATTTTTCATAAAACTGATGTATAAAAAGAATGTATACTATTAGAAGAGCCGCGGCAGAGTTGGCGCTTTAGCTCTACATCCCCAAAGTCCACTATGGCTCCTATATAGGAGATGTCCAGGCAGCTAGGTCCGAGTGCCCCCCCAAGGGATCCTGGTACCTCCCCGAAGGGGCAGCCAGAGGCCGGGAATGAGGGGGGGCAGAGAAAATATGTCAGTTGGTGAAAAATGTAGGCTCTAAGAAAAAGAACAGGAGACAATATCAGATATCATCAAACTATGTAAAACATATTTGTGGTAATATATGATTTACACCTAACATAAATAATCAAATAGGTACCTGCTCCAGCTTTAAAGTGGGCGGACAGTCGGACGTAAAAGTGTGATGACGGCAGGTCAGCAAATAGATGGAGATGGGAAGAGGAATTGCAGTGGTTTAGAGAGTGCATATACTGTCCCTTGTCATGAATGGGGCTGAAAGTTGATCAAAGATAATAAATGAATCAAAAGATATATAAAAATATATGCATGAGATTATTTAGTGGCTCAATGCCTGTATTCTAAATAAGAAGATGCCCTCAAAAGGGCATCAGAAAGGGGTAGAGTACTTGTTTGTCAGATCATACCTGTGATCATAAGTATGCAGTAACCACCAGGTGACAGCAGGGAAATTCAGTGGAAAATACTGTGCGGAAGCAATTAGAGCGTATCAGACCAAAAAAGCAGGTCCTGTAAGCCATACTTCCAAACAAATGCAGCACGTTTCCACTGGATATTAAGAATAGCTTCTAATTCCAAGAAAGAGACCTACCTCCCAGGAGATTGTCAGCTCAGGCAAGCTCCGATGAGCTAGCCAACATTAACATGCCATAGCGCCGAATGAAAAGATCCCCTAAAGAGGCTTTTTTTATGGGCAGGATAATGAGCCAATAGGCTACTAGTTGTACGGTAAACTGCCCCCCGCCTGGCCAATGGGCGCCCCTGGGCGCATCCATGTCGGAACCCCCAATCACGTGACATGCGGCGCCCATCCCCTGGAGGCGGAATGACGTCACAGTGCCACCTGCTGTAGCCGATGGAAAGCGCCTGGCCAAGTGTGGTAAGGAGGTGCGGATGGAAAGCTGCAGTGCCAGGATGGCATGAACATGCAGAACCACATGTGGGGAAGGAGAAGCCATCTAAGCCAAAATGGCGGGTGGCTTGTGTGCGCCGGGCAGGAGAAAAACGGACCAGCAATCTGGAAGGATATGAAGAGGAAAAAAAGGAAAAAATAAATAAGTTATTGGTAGTAAATATAAAAGAAAAAAACTAAAATAAAAAAACTGAAAATCCACGGAGTTCGGACTACAACAGGGTCTTGTTCCAGTCACACCCCCCCCCCCCCCGGGGGTTAGGATGTATGCGATCCAAGATCAAAAACTTGATCTTGGGGAAAATCCCATTGTGCTTCAGTTTTACATGTCTGCCAAGAGGAAGTTCAGCATTGGCAGTCTTCATACTAAGAATATTTCTATATGCTCGCTACCAAAACTCCTGGACCGTCTTTCCAACGTAAAAACAACCACAGTGGCGGAGGAGCATATAGACAACTTCTCGGGTTTTACAGATGGCATAATGCCTGGCCTTAAACTTTACCCCATTTGGTAGTGTGGGGTTGCGGATAGTGTACATGTATTGACAGTATCCGTAGCCCCCACAGGTAAAGGTGCCAGGATACTTACAAGGATCCTCAGAGGTAGCATTGTAGTTGCTATGGACTAAATGGTCCCTAAGTGATTTGGCCCCTTTGTAAGTGATTGTTGGCTGGTTTAATATGAAGGGTTTGATTTCAGGGTCAGATGCAAGGAGATGCCAGTGCTTGCGCAAAATTGGGCGTAATTCTTCGTGATGATTAGAAAATCTGGTGATTAGCCATGTATTATAGGTTTCTTCTGTTTTATTTTTATTTTTGTAGTGAATTAATTCATGTCTTTGTTTACCACAGGCACGATTGTACGCTTTTTTTATGATTGTAACCATATGATGATAACTGTTTTCTTGTACTGTTTTGATATTTATATTTTTTTATCTCTGTATCAATACAATATATTTTTTATATACTTGTTTGACCACCTTTGTGCTTCCAAAAATCCCACCTTAGAGGGTTGTATCTCCACAATTTCAAATAAGGGATGATGGCACACATGTAGTTGGCATGCTAGGACATCCCTTCTCTTTATAATTCAAGGGGTTGAACATAAATATCAATTACAAATTTTAGGAACTGCAACCATTTTTATACACAGTCCCCCCATTTTCAGGGGCTCAAATGTAACTGGACAAATGTATATAGTTATAAATAAAATGTTCTTTTTTAATATCTTATTGAAAATCCTTTACTGGCAATGACTGCCTGAAGTCTGGAACCCATGGACATCAACAAAGACTGGGTTTCCTCCTTTGATTTATAAAATTGAGATCCGATCAGTGTAAGGGACCCTAGACCAATCCCATCCTAATAAATTAATGTTAGAACAATTTTGTAAAGATAAAATAAATAGGATTTTACTGGATTGGTGATAGGTCCAAGTGAGCACAAAACACATATGATAAAATATTAATACTTTATTTGAACATATAGAAGTTCAGGTTTAAAACGAATTTCTCATAGACAAACAGCATCTATCCCATGTACAATATATGTATTGCATACATTCAATTATACATCAGGGATAAGAAAGGTGGAATAATTATCATCGACGTTTCACAATATCAATTGCTTCTTCAGGATTTATTCCCCTTTTATGTTCCACAATTTGTCTAGCAATCAGAGCATAAATAGCATATTTAGATGTTATAATCCATTGTACAATAACCAACGTAGTTTCATACAGTTACAAAACATATGCTCACCTATCTTTAGTCGGTACACCAGCATAACGGCGCTGCATACGTCCACCACCAGGGGGCTGATCTCCCTCCATTTTCAGGGGCTCAAATGTAACTGGACAAATGTATATAGTTATAAATAAAATGTTCTTTTTTAATATCTTATTGAAAATCCTTTACTGGCAATGACTGCCTGAAGTCTGGAACCCATGGACATCAACAAAGACTGGGTTTCCTCCTTTGATTTATAAAATTGAGATGGGATCAGTGTAAGGGACCCTAGACCAATCCCATCCTAATAAATTAATGTTAGAACAATTTTGTAAAGATAAAATAAATAGGATTTTACTGAATTGGTGATAGGTCCAAGTGAGCACAAAACACATATGATAAAATATTAATACTTTATTTGAACATATAGAAGTTCAGGTTTAAAACAAATTTCTCATAGACAAACATCATCTATCCCATGTACAATATATGTATTGCATACATTCAATTATACATCAGGGATAAGAAAGGTGGAATAATTATCATCGACGTTTCACAATATCAATTGCTTCTTCAGGATTTATTCCCCTTTTATGTTCCACAATTTGTCTAGCAATCAGAGCATAAATAGCATATTTAGATGTTATAATCCATTGTACAATAACCAACGTAGTTTCATACAGTTACAAAACATATGCTCACCTATCTTTAGTCAGTACACCAGCATAACGGCGCTGCATACGTCCACCACCAGGGGGCTGATCTCCCTCCACCCTCCCTGTATAGAGAAGTGGTGCCAGGTCCACCTCTCTATGGTATGGGTGGTCATCAGTATGTTCCTCCAGTCAGCAACTTGACTATATTAACTACAAGTCTGTAAATCAAAGATATATATAGTATGTGATTGCTTATCTGGGTCACATATATCGCATTATTGCCGGTGCGATTATGGTTACCCCCACTATACATAAATATAAGCACGCTCCCCCCTTCCTTCCCTTATTGCCATAAAGGGTATGTATTGTGAATAAATATAGTCATGCTCATAAGAGGGGGGGGGGACTACCTAGTACAGCGTTACCCTCCACTCTCTATGCAGTCAATGTAGTGGTCCCGTATAGCCCCAACCAGGGCATAAATACTGCCTCCATCCTTCTAAGTATGAATTTCTTACCAGTATGTTAGGTAGACCGGGGATACGCAGCACTGGGGCCTCCATGCTTCCATTCACCGCCGCGTCCCCGGCCTTAATGAGGACCGTGTATGCGGAAGTGACAGAGCCGCTCGGCTCTCCCAGCGTCACTTCCGCATTGTCGTCTGTACTAACGGCGCATGCGCAGGAATCCCAGTTAAACAGCTGGCACCATATGTCCACTGTCACTGGGAATACCGGGCACCACCGTCTCCCCCAGGTGAATTTGCACCTAGGGGGGATAGAGACAGGTGAGGGTTTGTCGAGGAGCCCTACACCCGCTCCCAGATGTACAAGATGTATCACCCTTGTTCCTATACAGACGGAGGGGGGAGGGAGAATCAGCCGCCACTGGATACTGGTATTGGACAACAAACAGCGCCATCTGCTGGAGACATAAAGCAAAATCATTAGCTATTAGAAACCAATAAGAAATCTAGCAATATTATATAGATTATACCATGCAATATAAAATTACAGGATTTTTTGTCATGACTATGGGGAAGAAAGAAAAATTAATTAAATAAAAAAAAACAAAAAAACAAAAACAAAAAAAACAAAAAACACAACCCACTCCCAACATCAACCACCCAATTAAATCTCACATAGAGTCACAGGCCTACTAGAATCCAATTACATATCAAGACATTGGACACTGACCCCTCCATTGCACAAAGAATGAATCAACAGACCGAGTCGGAGACCCTGGACCCAATTGCCCCCTCTACAGGGCAACAGCCCACTAAAGAAAGGCATTAAACGTAAGTGACATATTGAGTCCAGGGTATTCCGTTGCCCTCTGTCTGTATATCCACTTAGCTTCCCTTCTCAGGATAGCTGCATCCCAATTTCCCCCTCAGGAATTTGGGTAGATTCTTTCCAGAACAAAGAATGATACATATGAGGGATCAAAGCTGTGATACACCCCCAAGTGCTTACATATAGGGGTGTATAACAACCCCACGTCCACATAGTATAAATATAGTAGTATAAAGGTTTCCTCCTTTCTGATGCTTTGTCAGGCTCTAACTGTGGCTGTCTTCAGTTGTTCTTTGTTTGCGGTTCTTTCTGCCTTTAGTTTTACCTTTTAGCAAGTGAAATGCATGCTCAATTGGGTTGAGATCAGGTGATTGACCATTTCAGAATATTCCATGCCATCACATAGCCTCCACCATGTTTTAAAGATGACGATGTGTGCTTTGGATGATGAGCTGTTCCAAGCCTTCTCCACACTTTTTTCTTCCTGTCATTCTGCTACAGATTAATCTCAGTTTCATCCATCCAAAGAATTCTTTTCCAGAACTGATCTGGTTTTTTTAGATGTTTTTTGGCAAAATCCAATCTGGCTTTTCTATTCTTCAGGCTTATGAATGGTTTGCACCTTGTGATGATCCCTCTGTAATGCTCTTGTGAAGTCTTCTCTTGATTGTTGACTTTGACAATGATATGCCCACCTCCTGGTGAGTGTCATTCACTTGTCTGGATGTTGTGAATGGGTTTTTCTTTACCATAGAGAGGATCCTGTGATCTTCCCAAATGTTGTCTTCAGTGGACGTCCAGGCCTTTTTATGCTGTTGACCTCACCAGTGCATTCTTCTTTCCTCAGAATGTACCAAACTGTTGATTTGTCCACACCTAATGTTGCTGCTATCTCTCTGATGGATTTGCTTAATTTTTGAAGACTTACAATGGCCTGTTTCACCTGAGTGGACAGCTCCTTTGAATTCATGATGTAGGTTCACAGCAATAGATCCCACATGCAAATACCACACTTAGAATCAACTCTAGACCACCTGCTTAATTGATGAAGAAATAACAAAGGAGTAGCCCACACCTGGTCATGAAACAACTTTTAATTCAACTGTCCAATTACTTTTGATCCCTTGAATAAGGGGGTGGCTATTCTTAAAAGCTGTAATTTCTAAACCCTTCCTCCGATTTGGATGTACATACCCTCAAATTAAACCCGAGAGTGCATTTTCAGCCCATATCCCTTATATAACTATAGCTTGAATATGTTTTGGTAAATACCTGAAAAAAACTAAAATTGTGCCTGTGTTCATATATAAATGGACCTAACTGTATATTTTCTGCAAATAATGGCCTACTGGAAAAAGCTTACTAGTAGACCAGACTCTGACCCGTCATCAACCATATTAGGAAGACTCATGGGAAAATGCAATCTATCCATGTCATTTGTCTATCCTTCCCTAAAATAAAGGCTTTAAAACTAACAACATCCATTTTACATAAGTGGTACTTGGACTTCCAAGTTGATAAGATAGTAGACAAACTCCTTAAGGGTTATTGGACTGTATTTAGAGTGATTGTCAATGACCTCTGGGGGGAAACCCAATATAACACAGTACATAGAGCCTTTGTGGCATTCCATCACCGTAGCTCCAAACTGGACTCACAATATGCCTGCCTAAAGGGTGGCGATTAACAGGCCCTCTGGCACACTGCTTCTGGAAATGTCCTAGGATACAAATATTTTGAATGCAAGTAGCAGATTTTATCTCACAAATTTGGTGCCCAGCTATACCTATGGATCCCTTAATCCTTATATTCAGCCAATGGGATTCCACATGCTCAGCACTACTTCCACCAGGTCATAAGTAGTGAGTACACATATGTCTCCTCACTGCCAGACAATGACAATTCATTCTTAAAGATTGTCTTTCTCCAGACCCAACTCGCCTCCTATCAGACCCTTTAAGATTTATTATACCTATTATACCTATATATATATTATCAGTGAGTACTGCTGAGGCCAGAGGACGCCGATCAAAATGGTTCTTAAAGAAGTGGTTACCATTCATCAACAAGGCCATAACACCCACAGAGAGAAGCAGTGTTCTCTCATCCTTCAAGTTTACCAAATATTACAGCAGGGAAGTCATAAAAGCTAATATACTTCCAATCCAATTTATAAGGAGACCAAACCTGCAATAGGTCCACTAGAGATAAGACCAAACTCCATCTCCAAAGTTGTAGTGAGATGATACTAATAAACTGTATGTTCGTATAGTTCTCTTTCCAGTCATTGCTGTCATAATCTCATCTTTACATGTCATTGTTAACATAATCACACCTATTCTTTTTCTGTCTCCATAAAGACGCAATACTTTGGTTAACTCTTCATGCAATGTTGCCATGATTTAAAGATATATCCTTTAATGTTAACACCCCCACAAAATTATTTTTATGTTATGTCTATGAGAATGTAAACTTTGACAGCACAGACTGTAATATATACTGTCTATATAATAAGACATTTTTTTATTAAATAAAATGTTTTGAAAAAAAAAAAGGCAGCTATGTCAGAGTTTTTAACCTGGAGATAGTCAAGGCTGTGAGTCCCTAATCCAATTTTCATGGAGAACACTGCTCTACCTGACAAAACGGTATCTAGTGTACTGGAATCCACAGTAGCAGTGGTAGAAGACATCATTATAGGGGTTCATTTGAAAATCAGTAGTATGGCCACAAAACCAAACATTTATAAATCACTGTGAGGGCAGGAGCGCAGTAACAATGAATGGACAAAAAAGGAGGAAGGGAAGACATGTCAAGTAACAATACCAGCACTTCTACAATCATAAAGCTCTCTCTGCTTAACATAGGGCTTTGCTGGGCACACCATGGTTCAATTTTTATGAACAGGATGGACCGGGGTGTCTGCAGCACAGTGATGCCTACTTTCCATTATAAATGAGACCTTAATGATGTTACATTTATGAAATCCTGTTGGTATTGATCTCTGATGCCACGGTTTTGGTGATATCCTGCAGAAGTGCAGCCTTGCAGCATGAAACTGCAGTGTCAGTCTCAAACCGATTGATCTACTCTTGAACTCCCAAAACAATGTACAGAGCTGGGTTTTGCTAACATGGCCTGTGAGTTTTCTCCAAAGTCACTAGTTTATTCTCACAATGCAAAAACATATCAGTATGCAGTCTCAAAGGCAGCAATCAGTTTGTATTGGGTAAAGGCAAGTAGTGCACATTTTTTAACCCTGGGAGACCTCTGTGCTTTCTCGCACTCAACAGGATCATCTCTTGTATCATGTGGTGGAATCAGCCTCTACACAGTGTATATTAAATAGGCTTTATTTACCTGGTAGAACAGCCAAACCAATATACAAAAAAGCCATGGCTATAATATATAAGCCAAACATAGAAGTCTCCCCCCCTACAGCAGCATTTTTTTAAGTGTTGGCTTTTTAAAATTGGCATTGCTGCTCTGGACATGGAAGTTTCAGTACCAGAAATGTCAGTACTGAGAATTTCAGGAGCAAGTTCTACTAGTGTGTAGAGTTGAGCGAACCCGGACTGTAAAGTTCGGGTCCGTACCGAACTTTGGGGTGTCCAGGACCCGGACCCGGACTTTTCAAAAAAAGTCTGGGTTCGGGTCCGGGGTTCTGGTATTTTATTACACGTGTTGAATAGCTGCCAAGGGCAGCCAATCAACAAGTGTTTCACTGGTTTTCCCTGAGAAACAATCACAGCCATGCCTACTAATGGCATGGCTGTGATTGGCCAGTGCACCATGTGACCCAGCCTCTATATGGGGCTGGAGTCACTGTGCTGCATGTCATATGCTCTCAGGATAGTTTAGGGAGAGGATGCTGCTGGCTCTGTGAGGGACAGATTGCAGAACATCTCTTGCTGCATTACTAAACAATCTGATTGTGGACTAGGGAGTAGTGTTGAGCGAACCCGGACTGTAAAGTTCGGGTCCGTACCGAACTTTGGGGTGTCCGGGACCCGGACCCGGATTTTTCAAAAAAAGTCTGGGTTCGGGTCCGGGGTTCTGGTAATTTTACTAAAAGTTCTGAAAATTGCTGTAAAAAAGTCCAGGAAAGTCCTAGAGGTCTGCAAAAGGAAGGAAATGGGGGTAAGGGTGGGACAAGTGCCCCTACAAAGAAATGGGGACAGGGAAATAGCTAAAAGCATTTTAAAAAAATAATTTCCTAAAAAAAATCAAAAATGGAGGTTGACGTGTACCATCTTCAAACTGTGTCTGAAAAGTATTAATTAACGGTAGAAGCCATATCACTGTCCTAAAATCATCTTCAAACTGTGTCAAAAAAGTATAAATAAGCCGGGAGAACCCATATCACTGTTCTGCAAACATCTGGAAACTGTGTGTAACACTTTAACTAAAACCGTTAGAAACCATACTACTGTTCTGCAAAAACTGGAAACTGTGTGTAACACTTTAACTAAAACCGGGGCTAACCCATATCACTGTTCTGCAAACATCTGGAAACTGTGTGTAACACTTTAACTAAAACCGGGACTAACCCATATCACTGTTCTGCAAACATCTGGAAACTGTGTATGACACTTTAACTAAAACCGGGACTAACCCATATCACTTTTCTGCAAACATCTGGAAACTGTGTGTAACACTTTAACTAAAACCAGGACTAACCCATAGTACTGTTCTGCAAACATCTGGAAACTGTGTGTAACACTTTAACTAAAACCGGGACTAACCCATATCACTGTTCTGCAAACATCTGGAAACTGTGTGTAACACTTTAACTAAAACCGTGACTAACCCATACTACTGTACTGCAAACATCTGGAAACTGTGTGTAACACTTTAACTAAAACCGGGACTAATCCATAGTACTGTTCTGCAAACATCTGGAAACTGTGTGTAACACTTTAACTAAAACCGGGACTAACCCATATCACTGTTCTGCAAACATCTGGAAACTGTGTGTAACACTTTAACTAAAACGGGACTGATTTATACTTTTTTGACACAGTTTGAAGATGATTTTAGGACAGTGATATGGCTTCTACCGTACCGTCTAACAATAATCTTTCCCTTAAAGCAACAGCTGGAAACTTTCCCTGTACAACTTGGAGATGATTTCTTGCACAAAAATAAAAAAAACAGTGTTGGCTACCTCCTCCTCCTCCACCGCCACTTTCACCGCCTCCTCAACCTCCAACTCCACATCCACCTCCATTTTTGATTTTTTTATGTGATTTTAGCTTAAAAATAATTTTAAGTTATTTCCCTACCCCCATTTCTTTGTAAGGCACTTGTCCAACTCTTACCCCCATTTTCCTTCATTTTGCAGACCTCTAGGACTTGCCAGGACTTTGTTACAGCCATTTTTGTACCTAAAAGTTTGGGTCCCCATTGATTTCAACTTTGTCCCGAAGTTCGGCCGAACCTGCTGAACCCAGACTTCCAGAGGTTCGATCAACTCTACTAGTGTGTTTTTAGCATACAACGTTTATACCTGAAAAATGTATTTATCCCACTAAAAAAATCATTTAAGACCCCCTAAAAATGAATCCCCACAACCTTAGCCTTAACCTAACCTAGGAAATGTAACCTTGTACAAAGTCTCAAAGCTGAAGTTTAATCTGCTCATATATTGTCTTCGCTGGTTCCATCTTTTTAGGGCCGGCCCTACCATGGGTCCCAGCAAATTCATGACCAAGATTTTTCTTCCAGCAGTTTTGTGTGTCATGACGACAACTGCCCCCCCCCCCCGCTCCCCCTGCCCCTATACTACCCTGGCCCACCTCTATACTGCCCTAGCCTATCTATATCCTGCCCTAGCCTGTCTTTATACTACCCTAGCCTATATATATATACTAACCTAGCCTGTCCCTTACTGCCCTAGCCTGTTCATATACTACCCTAGCCCACCCTTATACTACGCTAGCCTATCTATATACTGCCCTAGCCTATCTATATACTACCCTAGCCTGTCTATATACTACCTCAGCCTGCCCCTATACTACCCTAGCCTGCCCCTTGGAATTTAATATAATTTAATATAATGGTATGTCATATAATTTTGCATATAGACAAGGTGCTGTTGTATGTAAATCTAACTTCCTGATAAATTTAATTTTAGTTTTAATTATCATGATATAAAATAATGGATGTGGGGGCCTTTTGGTGGGCATGATTTTTTTTTTTTTGGGGGGGGGGTGGGGGGCAGCATTTCATTCTTGAACCCAGGCAGCACAATTTCTTGGGCCAGCTCTGCAGATTTTCCTTCATTAACTAGTTAAAACATACCTTTAGGCCATCACTGAGTCTTTGTGCTTCTCTATACAATGCAGGAAGATCATGGTGAAGGGGAAGGATCAACAGGGTGTTGTACATAGCTTCCTAAAAACATCACAGGCCTCAGTACTGCTTTCAGGAACCCTCACCCTTAAGGTGGTTCTAAAGGCAGAATGTTTTTTTCTTAATGTATTCTATACATTAAGATAAAAATCCTTCTGTGTGCAGCAGCTGTCCTCAGCCCCACTAATACTCACCTGAGCTGCATCTCGATCCAGCGATGTTGCAGGAGAGACTCGGCTATGCAGGACTTTTTCCTCCTGATTGGCTGAGACACACAGCGGGCGCCATTGATTGCTGTCAATCAAAGTCAGTGAACCAATGAGGAGAGAGGGGGGGCATGGCCTAGCCATGGCTCCGTGTCTAAATGAACACACAGAGCAGCGACTCGGCTCAGGTGCCCCATAGCAAGCTGCTTGCCAGTGCCACCAAGGGACCCAAGAAGAGGAGGATCTGGGCTGCTCCCTGGGAAGGTTTTTACCCTCACTGGAGTCACAAGTACCCTGTGCCTATGTTTTTATTGATTGGGGTGCTGGGAGTGGAATGAGTGAGGTGGGAGTCTCGGACGAGATCCCCACAGCTGTTATGTTGGGTGCCGATTTAGGTACCCTTGTTTCTTACTATACCTCTGTTAAGAGCACCCAGGATGCTCCCATGGAACTCTTTGGACCTACCAAGGCACTGTTTACAGATGTTGGGGTAATATCTGGAAAGCCTGTGGATGGACAGAGGGAGAGGGAAGGTGGAGTTACAGGGTTCCCCTTCTCCTAAGGGAGGAGAGGAGGCCACCTTGCATGTGCCAACATCAAATGCATATGTACTTGCTAAGAATGTAATTACTGAATGTAATGATGTGTTGTCCTTGTTGGAGGTGACCCAAAGTGCTGGGAGGGTGTAGGAGATGCAGTCTCTGGCTGCAGAGCCAAGGAGTGGCCCAGATGGTCCATTTCATTGCTCTGACCCAGCGGATTCTGCCTCTGTTACACCCCAGCAATTTTCTTTGTGTGTCACTGGCTGATACTTGTGGTTCCACGTCTCGGCCTGCCCTGGTGACACACAAAAACCTTGCAGCGTTCAACAGGCCAGGTGTTAGCTTTCCTGCTGAGAAAAGTAAACAAAAGCTTGACGGGGACAGTGAGCAGAGGTTTGACAGGTCTACTGGCAGGAGGCCTGGAGACTGAAAGGGACAAACAGCTGCTCTTCCAGTGTCCAGTCAACCTAAGAGGCATGGATTGAAGGTGTTACCTGATATGGCCTGTGAGAATCCATGTGAAATCAGAAAGGCCAGGGCTGAAACATAATGGTTTGTGGCCTAGTTTAATTTGCACACCACATTCCAGCACAGCACATGTCATGGCCAGAGGCAGTACACCTTAATTGGAAGAGATAGGTGCCCTGTTAGATGGGGTAGCTGACATTCAGGGAGTGGGCTTAGGCCTTCAGCTCAAATTGCCCTTCTCCTTCCAGGTACCTACGATGCCCGCAGTGCTTACAGCATGCCATGTCAGGATCATGGGAAACCCTGGGAGGGCACACCATGGCGTCAATGAGATGGGCGGCCGGGTGTATCCTTCCCTGACCCCTGCAGCCCACCTGGTCTCACAGGAAGTGCAGACAGGCGGGGCAAAGGAGACAGAGGGAATGCTGCAGTTAGAGGTCATTCAAGAAGCTTGGACAGTCTAGACATCCCCAGTAGTCATGGTCCCTAAAAAGGATCAGACGGCCAGGCATCCAGGAGTCCTTAAAATGCTTAATGCCAACCCTGCGGTTGTGGTCCTCCCCATGCCCAGGAACCATGAGGTTTCAGAGCAGCTGGCAGGTGCCCACTGTCTCACCATCATTGACCTGAGCAGGGGGCGTGGACCAACCCCTCTAAAAGAGAAGGGTCAGGGCGAGTCAGCCTTCACCACCCCATGTGGCTTGCCTGTATTTACCGCAATGTTACTTGGGATTGAGAATGCACCAATCACCTCTCCCGATGTCATGAATGACCTACTGGGCGAGGGTAGAACCTTGGGAAGTGACCTGCTTGAGGGGCCTTGAAGGGACTGGCCCTGTCTGGTGGAGCACCTGGTGCTCCTGTCAGCAGTCCCGAAGAAATCTGACAGGGCCTAATTTGACAGTTCCACATAGTAATTGTTAGATGGGCATGTCAGCGGCTCGGTACTGGAACAACAGGGAGGAGTAAGTACTGAGGTCTGGAACTTGGAAGGTTGAAGTTAGCATGGCCTGGCTTGCTCCTCAAGCCAAAATACTGGTTATGTCATTCCTGGGTACAGCTGGCTAAAAAAGGATGCGGGAGTGCCACTATAATGGCCCAGCTGAACCTGTGAATGACCAATCAACCAGAACACCAATGGAAATGGCATCTTTGATGCCAGTGTGTAAGAAGGACCTTGCCATCCTGACAAGGGTACTGGCCGGTGCACCTGCGACACAGGCCCCGGAAATCAACTGTCCAATCCTGGCGCACACCGATGCCACTACCTTTGGGTCAGGTGCAGCCCTGGGCCAGAGGGATGAGACAGAAGGGAAATATCTCATCCTCTACCTAGGCAGGAAGGCACCTTCTCAGTTAACATATGCCACTCCTGAACAGAGGTATCTTGTGATCTGGTGGGCACCACGGAAGCTGCCATGTTATCCAGGTGGTTACAGCCGCCGAGTACTCACCCATCACAAACTACCTTGTTAGCCAAATAGTGTTGCTAGGGAGAACAACCCACTCTAAAAGGGAGCCTGGTTCTCCAGCAATGCAAATGGACCAGTCTGCACAAAGGTGAATGCCTTAGCAACGCAGGCCTGCAGTGCAACATGCCAAGTCAGCAGTAGTTGGTCGCATCAGGAGGGAAATTGCAGTTCCCTCCCATGCAACCACCTGAGGGGGGAGGTGTAACGGTCCTGCCCTGGGCTAAGTCTAGCTGTGTGCATGGCATCCATTTTGTGAGTGTTTCACTTCAGCCATGTTGGTATGTGAAGGGAATCTCACAGTGACCTTGCCCCCCCCCCCCCACCTTTTTCTTTCAGTTATACAATCCACAAACTGTTGACTGAGGCCAGTTCCTTATCACTTCAGTGATCAGACCCACGGACTTGTCATTACCCAATCCACAATTTAAGGCTGGAAACTCTAATAAAGCTGTCACCCTCCCAATCCAGAGAACCTCGTAAATAGCTCAATCCACGGAGTGCAGACAGGTTAGCAGTAATAGTTATGAAACTTCAGCATGTTTTATAACTTCCAAAATAATAATAGCACAGACATAATATGGAAATATTTAGTTTCCTCAGATAATTTGCAACGTTTCAAGTCCAGACACCCCTATGTCAGATATATGGAGAACCACTGGTACCCCTTCTTTCTCCTAAATAAATTAGACATTGGAAACCTGTCAAGTTTATATTTGTGTTGAAGCTAATTTCCTGCTGGACCATAATATAGATGTTAGCCGTCTGTAAACAGTAGAAATGCAGAGATATGAATATTAATCACAAACTATACCTGGGACATGGTCATGAGTGGTGAACTCCCAGCGACCAACCCTCTGAAGCTTAATTGGTCAAGAGGCCATCTGTCAATACCCCTTTGATCCCAAAGAAAAGAGAGATGCCAGGACAGTTTGGAGAGTTCTCTTGTACCATCAAACCACAAACATCTGCCAAGTTTGAGAACCATCATCAGTCAAGCTCTGCTCAAATCAAGGACATTGATTGCAAGTATCCTTCCTTCTTAATCCTATCTCATCTCTCTGTTGCTGTATATTGTCTTTGAAACACCTGTTTTCTGTAAATATTTTATTTGCACAAATTTTGACCTTTTCATTATTAACCACTTCAATACAGGACACTTACACCCCCTTCCTTCCCAGACCAATTTTCAGCTTTCAGCGCTCTCACACTTTAAATGACAATTACTCAGTCATGCTACACTGTACACAAACAAAATATTTATCATTTTTTTTCTTGCAAATAGAGCTTTCGTTTGGTGGTATATAATCTGCTGGGTTTTTTATTTTTTTCAATATAAGCGAAAAAGTAGCGAAAATTTAAAAAAAAACCCACTTTTTTTAGTTTGTATTGAAAAATTTAGCAAAAAAGTAAATTTTCTTCATAAATTTGGGCCATAATTTATACTGCTACATATCTTTGGTAAAAATAACCCAAATTAGTGTATATTATTTATTCTCTGTGAAAGTTATAGAGTCTACAAGCTATGGTGCAAATCATTGAAAATTGAACACACCTAATGTACTGACCACCTATCTCATTTCTTTAGACCCTAAGGCCCCTTTCACACTGAGGCGCTTTCCTAGCGTTTTTGTGCTAAAAATAGCGCTTCCAAAACGCTTCTAAAATGTTGCCCATTAATTCCAATGTACCTATTCACACTGGGGCGTCACGCTGGTGCCGCGTTTAAAAAAGTCCTGCAAGCATGATTTTTTGTGCTTATTCTGAGCGCTAAAAATAGCGC